>NAJQ01000224.1:0-40363 GCA_005059865.1 Friedmanniomyces simplex
AGCGGGTCACTAGCTTGACGGACAAGTCTGGAAAGGAGGTCGGTCTTGATCGGATTGAGGCCGCGAAGGCTAGGATGGCGGCGAGAGGGAGGGTGCTCTCGTGAGATTGGACCAGATTGTTCGTTCGCTCGCTCACGCGAAGCCTGGGTGGGTATTGTTAGATTAGCGAGGCGTTACGGGGTTCCTGGGTGACGATTCGTTGTACCACTATCACTACCCTTCGCTATCGTACGCTGTACGCTGCTCATAAGCACGTTGCCATCGGGAAGCCTCACTCCGTTGACACCTTGACATCCTACCATCTCATCTTGCCGCGGTCCAAGATATAGAGTTGCGGGGGAGGATCAACACCGCATGAGGCTTGTGGCATTGCATGTGCAGATCCCGCCGCAAGGCTGAGTCTCGATTGGTAAAGGTACCGGCAAGGTACAAACAGACTCTGACCGTGACGAAAGAAGACGCGTAGAGCCGGAGGCGCTAAGTAAGAGTAATGCGAGACTCACGTAAGGGCGGCCTCCCTTTCTCTGTCCCATCCATATCTACATCCACTGCACCTCCGGACTAAGAGTCCAGCTGTTCATCCGCGAAGCGCGAGAGAGCCATCAGAGCAGTCATGGCGGCGACGACACCAATTGCGCCTGCCCGGCGGAAGCAAGTCCTCAGAGTGCTCTTCATCTCCTTGCTCCTGGATCTGGTATGTCCCACCCGCAAAGACGCCGTCTGGACCCGTCACACATGCAGCTGACTTCTCGGCGGTAGATCTCCTTCACCTTCATCCTCCCCCTGTTCCCCAAGCTCCTCGAGTTCTACCGCAACCTCGAGATCGAGAAGTCCGGGACCGTTCTGTCACGCATACTGTACGGCCTCAATGCGTACAAGAACAGCTTCTCGAAGCCTATCAATGACCGCTACGATATCGTGCTGCTGGGCGGCGCTATGGGCTCGCTGTTCTCGTTGTGCCAGGCCATAGCGTCACCAGTTATAGGGACACTATCGGATCGCTACGGAAGACGGACAGCTCTGCTGTGGTCTATGATGGGCAACATCGCATCGGTGGCATTATGGTGCGCGGCGACGGATTTCCGGACATTCCTGGCTAGTCGGATAGTCGGGGGCTTGAGCGAGGGCAACGTGCAGCTTGCGCTGGCCATTGCGACGGACATCAGTAGCGACGAGGAGCGAGGCAAGACGATGGCCATGGTCGGTGCATGCTTCTCCATCGCCTTCACCTTCGGGCCGGCACTGGGCGCCGCCCTCGCGCAGATCACAACGGTAGCAGCCAACCCCTTTGCAACAGCAGCTGGGGTCTCCCTAGTATTGATCGTCACAGAGACAGTCTATCTCTACTACGCCCTCCCCGAAACCCATCCGGCCCAACAGCCGCACACAAACAGCAACGCCAAGCCCGACCAGCCCGTCGCAGCCGACAAGCGCGAGCGGACCAACTCCCACACCCTCCTGAACCTCACCCACTTCAGCTTCATCCTCTTCTTCAGCGGCATGGAATTCAGCCTCCCCTTCATGACCTACGACCTCTTCGCCTACGGCTCCAAGCACTCCGGCCGCCTCCTAGGCTACATCGGCCTCATCGCCAGCCTGCTGCAAGGCGTCGTGGTCCGGCGCATGCACCCCTTGCGCGTCGTCCAACTCGGCGTCCTCAGCTGCGCCGCCGCCTTCTTCCTCCTCGCCCAGCTGGAAACTGAACGCGGCCTCTACGCCGCCGCGACGCTGTTGGCCGTCACGAGCAGCACCGTCGTCACGGGTCTCAACAGCCTCTCGAGCTTCGAGGCCGGCAGTGCGGAGCGCGGGGAGAAACCCGGGAACCACCGCAGTTTCGGGCAGTTTGGTCGCGCTCTCGGCCCTTTGGTCTTTTGTACCATTTACTGGTGGGCGGGTCGCGGCGTCGCCTATGCCATCGGCGGCGCCGGCATGGTCGGGGTAGCCGGGCTGGTGTTCGGGGGACTCAAGCCGCCCAAGGGTTTGCAGATCAGCGCCGCGAAAAGCAAGACAGCCGCCGGAGCGGTGGTAGCGAGTGCCTGAGAGAAACTATTGAATGAGCTTGTTTTGGGAGGGGGGCCGTGATTGTGCACGCATTCTCATGGCTTGAGCCCTGCATTTATTGTGCTGATCGTCACGGCACGGTACATCATGCATGTGAGGTGGATCAGGCGGGCCGCTGTAATAAGCTGTAAGCCTTTGTTTTGATCGTACTTCCCGCCGCCCGCCGTAATAGCAGTTGGGCCAGTCGCGCCCTGCGAGATGGCAACGTGGGCATGAGGACCTCCCTAGTCGGAAAAGCAATGGAAGGCGGCTCGGTCCAACCAAAAGCGTGCTTGCATTACCTCATACCCGGGAACAAGTTTCCTCGATGGGGACGCCCGCGATCGCCCTGCTGCGAACGACGGAATACCAGCCCCGTAGCCTTGGGACACGACGTGCTGGGTGACCGAACCATTGGGTGAAGGGCTTCCTCGTGGCTGGCTGAGCAGGTGAGCCGCAAATTGCACCACCATCACCGCCACCATCATCATCACGGTCTTGGTTCTGGAGGCCTGATCGGCTATTCTAGCCTGCCACGCTTCTCGAAATTAAGTTTTGCATTGTCAACGCTAGGTACTATGCAGCTACTCATGAAATCGTGGGTATCGTTGAATCCCTCCATGCCATGCTGTATCCGCTTGAACGCCGCCAGAAACAAAAAAAGTCAAGGCTCGCTTCCGAGGTACTGAAGTAGCTCGGGCTCGATCATGCGGTGACCTTCGTACCGCTGATGGTCACGATCGCCTCGTACAGCGCTCTGCCACTGCCGTAGTTGGCGTGGAAGAGCATATGCTTGCCGTCGCGGAAGATGTCAGCGCCGCCGGGGGCTGTGAGTCCGTCTATACCAGTCGCGAAAAGCGGTGATGCTGCGCGCTTGTAGCTGCCAGTGATTGAGTCCGATGTAGCGTAGTTGACGTTGTAGTTGCCGGTTCTGTGGTGTGTCAGTATTGGCCGGTGACGTGCAAAACTGGATATGTCTTACGTGAAGCAGCCGGAGCTGAAGAAGAGGATGTAGGTCGAGCCGGACTTGGCGAGCGAGGGCGCCTCCACGATGCCTTGATCTGCCGCGCCTGCAGGTTCACTGTTAGTCAAGATGCACACTCAGACGGAAGGATCATCCGTACCGTCGTTGTTGAGTATGGTCTTCGGCGAGCCTTGGAAGGTATGCCCATCGCTGCCCACAGGCTGGAGCATGATGGGGGTAGGCACATATGGCGCCACTGCCATGGTGTCAGTCTAGCTCGTGGAAACTGCGATCTGGCGAGGATCATACCATCGTTGCCACAAGCACCGCCATGCCCCATAGAATTGCCGTCGACCTTATATGCAATGTACCGTTTGCCATTGTCGTAATAGCCCGACGCATCGATCGCGCCGCCGCTGGATAATGGACAGATCAGAGCAGACGAGCCGATGGGCGTGTAGGGTCCTGTAACGCTCGACGCTGAAGCTGCCCCGACGCAATGCTTCGAAGTGTCCGCAGTCGTCGTAGCTGAGTAATACATGACGAAACTACCGTCGGTCTGTGTATCGATGGCGTCAGTCTTCGTCACGCCCATCTTTTGCATGGGGGGCTACCGGACTTACAAGCTGGATGATATCGGGAGCCCAAGTATTCGGAGAGCCAGTGTTAACCCAGGGTGGCAGATTTGGTAAGGCATCCTTCTGGGAACCGTCGGAGTTTTTAACGATGCTCCAGGTCTTAAAGTCGGGTGACGAGGCGATTTGGATGTGCAAGGTGCTGCCGATCGTTCTTGTGGCGAAGGCGTACCAAATCCTGCCGACTTGGATGATCGAGGGGTCTGTAGTATAGGTCAGTATTGGCAGATTGATTACAACCCCTCAAGGCATGTACCTGGGAAGTTTGCGCCGCCTATCTCAGGCCCCGCCTCCGATCGTTCCACGAGGGAACGTTCCACGAGAGTTACCTCTGCCCTCGTGACTGGTGCAGATATGCATAACCGGACAAGCCCTGCCCACAGGGCGAAAAGAGAACAAGCTCGCACCATGACAGCGACGAGGATCAAATAATGCTTGAGGTGAGAGGTGCAGGTGATTGGGCTTATGCTTCGATTTTCGACCGACGAGGCGCCTTGCTGTGGTCCTTATAATGATCGTACGTATCTCGCCAAGAGATGAAGGGACGCCGGGCGATGTCACCCAACGTACGCGAGCTTCATGATGCTTTCACCGAACAATGCCATTGTTCGTATTCATTTTTCCGATCAGCGTGTGGATGGCGGCGGCAGCGTGATCAGAAAGGCGGTCTTGTGTGGTCACGATGGCATCGCACGCCATTTGTTCGAGCGAGCTGTAGATGCTAGACCCAAGTCAGCCACAGTAGGCGGTGGATGGCGGAACATCGTTTGCCTGTTCCTGAAACTGATGTACTCTCCGGGTGTTAAGGCTTGCTGTATGCGGAAGCAAGCTTATACAGTGGGGTCTGTGCGTGACGGCGCGGCGTAGTATACTGTACACTTACGCAGCAGCTCTGCTTGCGTGATGACAACGAGCTCTGACGACAGCCCTTGGGTCGACCTGGTGTGGGAACCAAGGTACATCCAGCGGGAGGATCGGCAATCGACCTCCTCTGCCAGTGAACAGGGTCCTCCCACGGGCGTGGTTCGACAAAGCCAATAGTAATAGCGGCAGGATGCGTGCAGAGCGCTATTGATTTTGCGGATGGCGTACTTTGAACAGCTTTGTTAGTGCTAGGAGGAGAAGCCGGAGGCCCAGACCGCCAGAGGTCTCCGCGGTGGTCCATGAGCGACGCCCACGGTTGCAGTACGAAGGTGCGGCCGCCGCCAACCGAACGCCGTCGCCGTGAGGTTGATGAGCGGAAAGGGGTGTGTAGGAAGTAGACGAAGTCATTTTAGTGAAGTCGCCAGTCTGCGCACGGCTCCCCGGAGAAACTTGGGGCGGCATATCCTGCCGAGCGCTTCCTCCCGTCGAGACCCCGAGTCAGAAGCACTAAAGCAAATACTCATGCTATTATTATTCAATCCGCCGCCCACGCCGTCTGCATCGACGTGTGTTCCCTCGAACACGTTGTCCGACACGCCTGCACCTGGATCCATTGTGCGGACATGAGACAACAGCCACGGGGTGCAACGAGACATATCGCGCGTGGCGTGACATATCAATAACAAGGCTGCCCGCGGCTGGTGGCAGACGGCACCAGACCATCTGCGTCCCTCGACTACACCTCGTAACAGGGCAGTAGAATGTGACACTCCCCCAGGCTGACAGGAGATCTGGGTTACTTCCTGGGCAGTGGAAAAGTGCACGTGTGGTGTTGTCGTTCACTTCAGCTTCCCGAGGCTGCTGCCCGATCCGTCTCCGCACATCGGCGGTCTTGGCAAAGCGTACACGATCCGCCACCCACGATCCCCGCTCGGTCAGGTTCTGCTCCGTCCAGCTCATCATGCCCGTCATCTATCGTGCATGCAGAGGAGCGCCTATTTTCACCAACCCATCTCTCACTACTCCTACATCCTCAGCGGCGCACCTCATGACCATCTTCTAGCGCGCCGTTGCATTGTACACTATGGAAGACTACACAGCTTGAGCCAGCCTCTGCCCTCTGCGTGTCAACACCGAGGAACCCTGTCGTGCGTGTGGCGTGGTCCGCAAAGTCTGCGGGGATGGAATTCACGGAGCGTACACTGGACGTTCAGAAACCCTCGGATCCGACCGGCCTGGTCGTTGAAGCATGGGCGCAAGGCTTCATGGTTGGTTCCTTGATCATCATGGCCTGCGTAGCCTTTTCCAATATGCGCCGGGGCGTACTGCTTCACAAGCTCATATTGGTCGAAGTAAGTCGGCACACTGTCTCGGGGTATTGCGAGGCTGCCTAAAGCTGATTTGATGTAGCTGTTCCTTGGCATGTTCCACGGAACCTTCATCTTCAGCAATCCCCCGGTATACAACTGGTACCTCAGCGTCACCGCGATCTTTCTCGTAAGCAAGAACGGATGCCGCAGGTTCACCAGCATCGACGCTGACATGATGTAGAACGTGAGCTGGAGCCTGCACAATGTGATTGCCTGGATAAAGAACAAGCCTTTTCTATCTCGCTGGGGCAGAGTATTGTACATTACCACCGTCATCCTCGTACAGCCCTACTGGGTGCTCGAAATCGCTGCGAACTTCCTCTACTTCAGCGATACGAGCAACCTCTTCACTTACACAAGGCCGTACGAGGCGCTCTTCCGGGACCCATGGTGGATCTTCACAGTACTGAGCCTTCTGTACAACATCCGGACTCGCTACGAGTTCGGCTATTACGAGCTGATGCGGGTATCGCCAAGATTCGCCGTCCTCATCGGTGCCATGGTGTTGAGCATCGGCTTCATCATCGTCGATATCTTGGCGGTCACGAAAGTTATCTCTGGAGCTGGTTTACCCGACGGGATCAATCCCTTCTGGAAACTTGCCTTCGTCTTCAAGTGCTTGACGGACACCATCATCCTCGACGACTTCAAGACCGCGCTGGATCGTCTCATGCAGTACAAGCTGGAGCGCATGGGGAGCATAGCGAGCGATAACATCCGCGGCGACTTTATCGATGTGGAGCAGGCTCGGCACAAGAGGTCTGAGCGGAGTACTGCAGATATGCAAGCGTTGCCCAGCGTCATCTCGAAGGACTGGACGCACAAGACTGACAGCGAGCATATGGACCTGGCATCAGCGCTTCGTATGGACTCCGACCCGCAGGACGACGTTGCAAGTTTGAGAGGTGGCTGAGTTTGTGGTCTGGATTCCAGATTTGAGACTTACGGCTTGGACTATATTGGAGGCTCCTCTTCGACTTCCCGCGTTCATGATTCTTGAATGTAGCAAGCCTTGGCGATTATTCGAAATTTGGCCCTTAACGACTCCGACTCGAGAGCCATATCCGGCGACTTGCCGCCCATCCACCGGGCCAGCAGCTGCGCAAACCTTCGGACCCTTGTTGCAAGACGTTGCTACGAACAGACAGCTTCGATATGCGCACAGCAAAGCGGCGAGCGTAGTGGCCTTCGCCAAGCCAAGCCCTTGAGGATCTGTGGCGATCCAACCGAGTATCGCTACGCAAGCATATTGGAGCTTTCCCGGATCCGTGACACTCAAGCAGCCGCAACCTTCACGCAGCAGATCCGGTCGAGCGCGACTATTCTCGGCGCGTCGGCGGCGCACGCGTCGGCTTGGATTCGCGTACTCGGCTTCGTTCATGTATTGGCCAGGCGGACAGGACGGCACAGAGCGTTCGCCTTATATACGAATGGACCACGATCGTGGAACGGCTGGCTGACGTACAGCTTCCGTGATGACGGGAACTGTCACGACATACGTCCCAGCTGTCCAGAACGACAAACGGCCGATAGTACAAATATGATCCTCGAATCGCGAAAACAATCACGCAATCCGATCTACGGATTCGTCATCGATATACGGACAGTGCAGGCCATACCGAGGATAAAGTCACAGCGCGCGTGATATTGGACCCACCGGCAGACCGACAAGCAGGTGCTTGGCCTCGTCTCTCAGAGCTGCCAGCTAATCGTTTTGCGCCCAAAGGGTGGGTTGCCTAGCAGGCGTCGAGCTCCGAGCTGATAAGCGATCCGCGTTGGCACGCGAGAAGGCTGGCGAAGAGGTGAGTCGAGAGGGAGGTCTGCCGTAAGCGCTTGTGGAGATCCTGCGTGCTCGGCCAAGTTGGCGGCTAGAAGTACTGCCGAAGGGCGAGCAACAGGACTCAGGACGACCGGAGAAGCTCTCGGGAATACGTATCTGGGAATGGAAGAAGGGCTGAAGAACGATTGGTATGCTCATTGCATCAGAGGAAGACCTGTGTGCAAGCTCCCAACCCCTCACATAGCAGATAAACCCGTCTCCACTGGCCTAAAAGCCAATTGATACTTCCAGAGACATACACGTCTCGTACCTACCGTCCCTTACCGATTACACACGTGTGCGGGCTAGACAACACCCTCACCCCTCACCCACCCCCCGACTTCCCCCTCCTCAAACTAGCCTTCCGCCTCGGAAACGCCGCCCCTCCTCCCCCACCCGCACCCGCACCCTCCGCCATCAAAATCCCCACATACAGCTCCACCCCACCCCTCTCATCCCTCCCCTCCCGCCAACAAAGCCCAACCAGCACCCCCAATTCCTCCGCCCCAAACCCGTCCTTTCGCCCCCTCGTCACAATCGCCTCGCACCCTTGCTCCCCCAGCGCCCAGAAACCGGCGGCTTTGGCCAGCGAGCCCTCAGCGTCTAAGTTCTTGATCGCTTGCTGCAGGACGAGGAGGTTGAGTTGCATGCGGGCGAGGCCGGCGTCGTCCGTGCTGCCTTTTATGATAGTGAGCGTGGAGGCGGAGGTGAAGGCGTTGTTGCCTAGGACGTGGAGATCGCGGGTGAGGAAGGTGTATTGGGGTGGTAGGAGGCCTGCTGAGATCACGGCGTCGTAGGAGGAGAGGGCTTGGCTTAGGTCGAGGATCGAGGGGTCGGGGGTGTTGTTGTGGTGGTGGTTGTTGGGCCCGGGCGTTTGGACGCCTAGTTCGTAGCTGTGGCTCAGAGCCTGGGAGACGCCGTGGAGGAGGTGCAGGCGGAGGTCGACGTGGAGGGTGCGGAGGATGAGCGTGCTGAGTTCGGTGAAGGAGGAGAGGACGGCGTCGAATTGGGTGGCTGTTTGGGGGTCGAGGGGGAGGTACGCGCCGCTGGGTTCGTTGGGGAGACCGCCGGGCTGCTGCGCGGACGAAGAGGTCCAGCGGCGGACATGGTGGTTGTGATGGTGTTGGTGTTGGTGTTGAGCGTCAGCGGGACTGTGATGGCCCCCACCCATATCGATCGCGCGGGGGCTAATCCAGCGTAAACCCTGACAGCGCGCGGCAAGCCACTTCATACTAACATGCAGCGTGCACAACGCCGCGAGAGCCTTCCGATCCCGGATCAGATCCGCCTCCTCAACTCCTCTCTCCTTCACCACCTGCAACAGCAACGCGCTCTCCTTCTCCGCCAGCACCACCCTCTCCTTCTCCTCCACCTTTAAAAATTCAATAACCACCTCATTAACCTCCCCACTCGTCGCCAACTCAGCGGCCAACCGAATCCCCATCTGCACATCCGCCCCCGCCGCACCACTGACAACCCGCTGCAGCAGTCCCTTAGACCACCCAAAGCATCGCTCATACCACCCCCTCATCTCTCTCACCACCAGCAGACTGAAACTCTGCTCATGCGGCAAAGCATCCAGCATCCCGCACACCATCTCCAGTACCTCGTAAAACCGCACCGCTCCCCGGAAAACCGGCCGCGAACTGTACTCCCGCCACTTGGGATCCGGCTGGAAAGCCTCGGAAGACAAGGACCCGGCGCTGCTGTTGTTCTCGGCGCAGAGTTCCGTGAGCGTCTCATCGAGTTGCGGGTAGAAGACGTTGATGAGGAAGTCGTCAAGGAAAGACGTGGAGGTGTTGGCCACGACTCCCGAAGAGGAGGCGGGGGGCACGATGTCGCGGAGGCGGTGGAGGAAGGAGAGGGACGGGGGGAGGAGGATGGACATGTTGAAGAGGCTGGGCTCGACGAGGAGTTTGTGCCCCGTGGCTGATTTATCCGCCATGGCTAGTTCCGCTTCGCGTTGCTTGTGCGCTTGCTGCGCTTGAGACGTGTTGACGAGGCCGGGTACGGAGTCCTTGAGCATGTTCAGTAGATCCTCCTTCTCCGTCGCCAGCACGTCAGTGGCGGGGTTGGACTTGTTGGTATCGGATGCTCTGCTGGCATCCGCCGCGGAGATCTTGAATAGCTTCTTCGTCTTATCCCGCGGCTGGAGACGGAACATGTTGGCATTCAGGTCGTTGTCTTTGTGCCTTTGGCCGCCCATGCCCGCTCCGGTTATCGTCAGGTGGTCGTGCAGGAGGGAGCGGATTTCACTCTGCAGGAGTTTCCAGAGTTCGCGGAAGCTGCGGTTGAGTGTCGCAACGTCGGATTGTGCTTCCCGTTTCAGTATTGCGCCCGTGACGTCGTGCAAGACGCGGTGGCCTTCAGCGATGGCCTCGAATTTCGCGTATAACGTTGTGAGTAGATCTTGCAATGTGAACTTCTGCTCGCTGTCGATTCCCGCGCCGACCCTCCTTCCGGCTTGCTGTCGTGCAGCCGCCGCCGCGGAACGCATGGTAGCCGGGTGTCGTTGCTCGACTTCGCCATGCGAGCGCTCGACAACCTTGAACAGCTCAACGGGCAATCGGCGCTCAATCTCGTCGACTGCGGCGTCCAGTCTTCCCATGCGATTCAAACTTTCAACCAAGACTTGGATGTAGTAAAAGGAGTCGGCTTCCGGATTGCGCGTGGGATCCTCTTGCATAGGTTCTCGGCCATCGTAGGACTCAAGGAAGACGTACATGGCGCGTTCGGAAGACAGGGCGTTGTTTGAGTCTGCGTCTTGATCGAAGTGAGCCTTCCACCGTTCCTCGCAATACGGTGACTTGAGATAGAGGTGGTTGTGCAGTTCCTCAATCAAGTGGTCTGACAAGAACTGCTCTTGGTTGCTCAGGCGAAGTTTGAGCTCGGATAGCGCGCCTATGTCTTCCATTTCGGGTTTGCGTATGAGTGCCAGTCCTTCTTGCAGGGTGTCCACGGCGCCGAGGAAGCGTTTCTCCGATATCTGGGCATCGAGCATGTCTGGTATGGACTGCAGTTGCTCGATATCGGCAATCACCTGCAACATCCGGTCATAGCCCTGCGAACTCGTGGCATACGCCCGCAACTCCGGTCTCGCAGTCGACAAGCTTGCCTTCGACTGCAGCAGTCCCGCCCGCAGTGTCCGCACGCGATGCTGCGAGGCATGGATCGCCGCCTGGATCTTGTGGAAAGTGCCGATACTGCTGTTGAAGCCCTGATGATGCTCATTGACAATCACCTTCAACGCATTTTGCAAATGCTGGTGCACTTCCTGGAACTGATCGTATTGGTCCGCCAATCCCAGCGAACTCGGGTCCATGAGCTGTAAGGCGACTTTGATGGGGATGCAGTTGTCGCTGGCCATGAAAGACCAATGCTGGCTGATATACCGTAATATCTCCTCGACCTCGTTGCCTCGACTGCCATATCGAGCGGTAGCAGCAGCGGGTGCGCCCCGGGAGCGACTCCGCGACGAGCCATCGTAGCCGTAGCCGTAGTCCCGACTTCTGCGATGCGCTTGTTCGCGCTCGAGGTGTGGAGGGGCGCGGCTGTGGGGGTTTATTTGGTTGGAGAAGCCTCCTAAGCCGGGTCCTCGAGAGCGGGAGCGCTCGTCGGCGGAGGTGTCGGGGGTGGTGTCGAAGTCGAAGCGGGCGAGGCGCTGTTGGTTGGTCGAGCCGTTTGTGTAGCTGTGGATGCCGTGGGTGTTGCCGTTGCCATTGGTGTTGCCATTGGCATAGGGACGCTGCATGTAGGACATGACTGCTCGCTTCACATGTATGGTACTGTTGTGCTGGGTCGAGGACGGCTTTCAGGCGCTGTCTCCTTCGACCCTATGTCGTATATCTTGTCGCATGCTCTCGGACAGTTGTCTGGCACATCTGGGTAAAGGATCTGATGGCGATGGGCGAGGATAAACCAATATGCGGGCGGTGGTACTGTACATCTGTGCTCGTTTGGTCGCGAAGAAGCTCCCGTCCCTCCCTCGAGCCCGAATGCTGATCCCTGCGTTTCGTGCATATGCGGCTCTGCGGGACCAGCCTTAACTTTCCCGTGCGTCTCCCGCCTTGCCGTCACGCGTCCTCCAAAGATTCAATCCTCGATTCAATAATCCCTCCTCTTCTCACCCTTTCACAACAACGCGCCCGCCAATTTCGGGCCTGCCACAGGGTCATCACCTCACCCACGACAGCAATGATGCGAAGCTGAGCAGTCATTCCTCCCTCACACCAACCCATCTCCCTTGCGACACACCACCCTCCCTCCCATCACCGGCCATGGCCGCCATCACCAATGGCCACACCAATGGCGTCAACGGCGTCAACGGCCACACCGAACCCTCCTACGCCCGCTTCTCCGACATTCCCGCCGTCATCGACATCCCCGTCCGCGGTGAGGATGGCGACGAAGCTGTCAACCTTGACCTCACCGAGCTCATGGACGAGACCGACGAGCTGTGCGACCTCCTCGAGAACGAGAATGCGGCGCGCTACTACTGGGTCACCATTGCGCTGGCCTACGCAAAGCAGAATAAAACCGACATTGCCATCGATATCCTGCAAAAGGGTCTCGGCGCGCTGGTGAAGGGGAGAACGGAGGACAAGTTGCCGGTGCTGGTGTGCATATGCTGGTTGTATTTGCGTAAGTGCAGGAGAGCGCCGCGTGTGAAGCCGACGCAGACGACGGAGGATGATAAGCCGAAGGAGCATTGGTTGCATGCTGCGACGAGCACGCTGAATGAGGCGTCGAGGCTCAGCCCGGCGTATCCACCGCTTTTCCTGGCCAGAGGAACGCTGTACCTGCTGCGGTCTTCGCTACAACCCTCGAAAGCGACGTCCGGAGGTCCGGATCATTCAGAGAGGAGCGAGACGCTAAAGCAAGCGGCCAAGTGCTTCGACGACGCGTACAAGCAGTCGGACAACAAGAACGTCATGGCCTTGCTCGGCAAATCGAAGGTGCAATTCACCATGGGGAGATACGCCGAGTCCCTCGCACTCTACCAGCAAGTACTGAGCCAGGCGCCGGACATGGTTGAGCCGGATCCGCGCATCGGCATCGGCTGCTGTCTCTGGGCGCTCGGCCATAAGGAGCACGCGCGATCAGCATGGCAGCGGAGTCTGGACGTCAACTCCGAGCGCAACATCTCCGCCAACGTCTTGCTCGGTATCTCATATCTCGACGAAAGCTCGCAGTACGGAACCACGGATCCGCAGTTTGCGGCTCTGTACAAGAATGCGATGACGGTGCACACCCAGACCGCGTTCAAGCTGGATGCCATGCACGCGCTCACTTGCGCCACGTTCGGCTCGTACTTCCTGCTCCGCAAAGCATGGGCGAATGTTGAGCGCCTTGCCCGTCGCGCGATCGAGCAAACTGATATCAACGCTGTGGCATCCGACGGCTGGTACCTGCTCGCTCGCAAGGAGCATTACGAGGGCACGGACCTCAACAAAGCGGCGGACTTCTACAGCAAAGCCGATCTAGCGCGCGGCGGAGATGAGAAGGGCTACCTACCGGCCAAGTTCGGGGCCGCGCAATTGAAGACTTTGATGGGCGATCTGGACGGTGCCAAGTTCCGGCTCGACAAAATCATCTCTGCGCCCAGTGCAACGGCGGCAGGCGCGCAAAAAAACCTTGAGGCTATGACGTTGCTGGGTATTCTTTTCGCTGAAGAGGTATATGCGAGTCAAGCTGCCGGTCAGAAAGAGGACAAGAGTGTCGAGCAGAAGAAAGCGATATCACTTCTCGAACAAGTGCGTGTAGCCTGGAAAGACCCGAAGCGGAAAGCTTCGCCGGACTCCGCCGTCCTGCTCAATCTCGCGCGGCTGTACGAGCAAGATGCCCCGGAGCGGGCGGTGGCATGTCTACAGCAGGTGGAGAAGTCGGAGCTAGATGACATCGCCGAGGACGACGAGCGCTTACCGGACGATATCGGCGATGAAACCGAAGAGCGCAGAGCTCGACGCGAGCTGCTGAGCCCGCAGCTGCTGAACAACATCGGGTGTTTCCACTACCAGGCGGAAAAGTACACGCAGGCGCGCGAGGACTTCCAGACGGCACTCAACTCGTGCGTCAAGATGGGGGACAGGGATAGCGCGATCGATACCGATGCGCTGGTCACCTCGATCAGCTTCAGCCTGGCCCGGACTTACGAGGCCGAGGGTCTGACGGAGGAGGCGCAGAGGATCTACCTAGGACTGCTGGAGCGTCACCCAGAGTATACGGACGCGAACGCACGGCTCGCCTACATTGCGCTCAGTTCTGCCTCCAACCCGGCGGAGAGCGCGGAGACGCTGAAAGCACTGCTAGCTTCCGACCCGAGTAACCTTGACCTCCGAGCGCTGTATGCCTGGCACCTGGCGCGCACGAAGAAGCGAACCTCCAATCTCCCCGAGGACCCGGAGCAGAAGCTGTACAAAGAGACGCTGCAGAAATATGACAAGCATGACCGGTACGCGCTCGTCGGGATGGGAAACTTGCACCTCGCCGTTGCGCGCGAGATGCGCAGGGAGACGGACTCGGACAAAGAGCGCAGATCCAAGACCTATCTGCGCGCGGTCGAGTTCTTCGACAAAGTGCTCACACTGGATCCTCGGGATGCCTTCGCTGCGCAGGGGTTGGGCATCGCGATGGTGGAGGATAAGCGGGATACTGGCGCCGGGATCCAGATCTTCAGTAAAGTGCGGGAGAGTATCAAGGGCTTATCCGGCTCCGTGCACCTCAATCTGGGCCATGTGTTTGCGGAGATGAAGCAATGGAGTCGGTCGATCGAGAACTACGAGCTCGCCATCGCGCGCAGTGCCAGAGAGAGGCGAGACGGCAAACCCGAGGCGCAGATTCTGGCTTGTCTGGGCCGGGTGTGGTTGATGAGGGGTCGGATGGAGAAGAAACTGGAGGCGTACAAGACGAGTTTGGAGCTGTCCAAGCAGGCGCTAGAGCTGGCGCCGGAGAACGTCAACCTCCGCTTCAACGTCGCGTTCGTACAGATCCAGCTTGCGACGCTGTTGATTCAGCTACCCGAGGCGCAGAAGACGCTGGTGGATGTCGAGGAGGCTGGGGTAGGGCTAGACGAGGCGATTGAAGCTTTTGGGGACATTGCGAGGGGTCCTCAACCGCCTTTCCCGCGCGGTGATTTGGAGGCGCGCGCGAACATGGGGAAGAACACCATGAAGCGGCAATTGGCGCAGGCTGGGGAGAAGCAGGCCGAGTACGAGCGGAAGAACGCTTTCCGTCTCGAAGACGCGCGCAGGAGGCGGGAAGAGGAGATTCGGAAGCGGGAGGCGGAGAGGGTGCGCGCGGCGGAGGCGGCGCAGGCGAGGGAGCAGGCGATTAAGGAGCAGAGGGATGCCATGGCTGCGGAGCAGCGGGAGGATATGGCGAGGCGGGTGGAGGACGAGAGGAGGCGGGAGGAGGCGGAGTGGACTACCGATGCTGAGACTGGGGAGCGGAAGAAGAGGGAGAGGAGGCCGAGGGAGAAGAGACAGAAGAGGAAGAAGAAGGGGGTTGAGGACGACGATGTTGAGACGGATGGCGGCGGGGTGGTGGGCGAGGGCACGGACGTGGAAGGTGGGACTGGGAGGCGTGCGAGGGGGAGTCGGACGACTAGCGGGACTCCTGGTACGGCGTCCGACGCGGAGGGTGGAGGGAGAAGGAGGAAGAAGCGCAAGCTGGAGCGCAAGGGGCAGGCGGTCAAATCGTCGGCGTCGAAGTTCAAGTCGAGCGAGATGGTGGAGGATTCGGATGATGATGAGGACGCGGCGCCGCCGACGACGCAGGACGGGACGCCGGGTGCTGCGGGGACGTCTGTCGCTGATGGCGGAGAGGACGGAGAGGAGGAAGAGGCTGTCGCGAGGCCTGTTGGTGGTGGAAGGAAGAAGGCTGCGAGGGTACTCGACGAAGACGACGACGACGATGAGGAGGGAGGGGAGAGCGCGCCGGTATCCGCGCCCGCCGTGGACGACGATGAGGAGTAGGTGGGTTCCCAGCGAGTGGGTGTGTTTCTTGTAGCATTAGCGGCTGGCGTCTTCAATAGCAGTTGGGGGATGGAATGGCTTGATATGAGGGGATGGGGGAGGGGGGGGGATCTGTAACTTTAGTCATGAGATACCGTACTACAATGGGAAGATGTGGAACTCAGGAAGCTTCTTTTCTACCCCTTCAGCAGGACCGCACGCTTGCAGTACTCTCGCAGCTCTAGCACGATCGCTTCCAGACGTCTTGCTGGCCTCCCATGTTTCGTGTGCGCCGTCAACGCGCAAGTTGGACCCAACAAAGCTCGGAATTTCATCAGCACTGAGTCTGCAACATATCATCATCTAACCTGCCCCCCTTCGCTGTCGAGAAAGGCTTGCCCTGACTCTCCTTCCTACAGCCTCAGCGTCGAGTCGAGTCGAGTCGACCCGACAGAAGCATTCAGTCCACGTTGAAGCGAGTTGCCCTGGTGTCTGATCGGTACCGGGATCACGGCGTGCGGATTTTGGATTGAAAATCTGCGTGCGTCCCCTGCGCCGCACATCCATTATATGAGGCGTACGTAGTAAGGACTTTAGCTTGAGGTGAGCTTCGGACTTTTGTTTCTAACGTGTACTCGCGGCCATCCCACCCAAGGAGTACATCTAACCCCCCTTCAAAAACGCCGCGCTAAACCCAGGATCATCCTCACCCCCCACCCTCTCTCCTTCTCGCTCATTTTACCGCTCGCATCTCATGAACCCACAGACTGCTGAGCCAACCGCTGACTAGCCGCCCTCCCCACCCCCGTCCCCGGCCGTAATCTCACCCCACCCACGCCTCCACCACCACCACTACCCCCTTCCTCCCTCTCCATCGTCCCCGACCTCTGCAACCCCTTCCGCTTAGCCCTCTCATCATGCTCCCGCATCTCCGCCCCCGCGATCTCCAACTCGCTCATCTCGCTCCGCGGTTTCCCGTGCCGCGCAGCCCAGTCGCGCGTCCGCTGCTCCGCCGTCGTCTCCTCGGCTCCGGCTCCAGTCTGCTGCTGGCCTGCAGTCTCTTTTCTTGACTTTGGCAGGGCTCCTGTGGGGACCGCAGAGCCGCCTGTATGATGGATATGCGGCTCACTGGGGGCGCGCTCGGTGGGTGAAGGTGCGGCATCGTCGTCTACGGCAGCACTATCGTCGTCTCCAGGGTCGCCGCCACGGGTATTCCGTTTCCGCGGCCATAGAGAGGGGAGGACGATCTGCTGGAAGCGGGGCTCGACGCAGCGGTCGTCGAACCACTGGTGTATTCTACTCTCCACCAGCTGCGCGATCTTGGGGACGTCTTGTAATCGCGAGCGCGAGCCGATGAGGGAGTGCACGCTCAGATCCAACCGGTAATCGTCCAGGAATGTGAAGGTCAATGTCGTCGGGGACGAGCCGGTGGGATTGAGAGGATGGCCTTCGTTCTTCACTTCCTGCGCGGGAGTCTGTGCTCCGCTGTCCGTGGATGGGAAAGGGTCGTCTGGTTGCGAGGAAGGCGAGAAAGAGACCGACAGCGTGCCCGAGAAGCGAACGACGGAGACCGCGAGGGCGACGGGTAAGACAGCGACGAAGGGTTTGGGGTAGTTGAGTACGAGCTTCGTCTCTATGCCCAGCGTGACCACGTCGCCGAGATCGACGTCCATCCTCGCCTGCAGCCGCTCGCCGCGATTACCGGAGAGCTGCTTGATAGGTGCGCCATGCTCGTCGACGGGGATGACGCGGCAATTGCTGAAGATGGGGAATTCCTCGCCCAGACTGATCTCGGTGACGCGGATCTCGTCTAGGAAGTCCGGTTTGGTAGGCCCATTCAGGATGGCTGTGAGGGATGTGAGTACCGCCTCGTCTTCCTGCGCATCTGCTCGAAGTTGGGCGACTGTCTGGGCAATCAAAACGTTGAACCAGTCGAGGCTTTCCGGTTGATGGCCGTGGACGTTGTAATACGTCTTCTCCAGTAACTTCTGCACCGTCGGCCCGCCCTCTGATCGCGGCTTGAGGACTGCGCTGCTGGGTCGTGGGCGTAGCGCAGAGGAGAGGGTGCGTTGTCGTGCTTGCGCCTGGTTGTGGGATAAAGTCCGCTGACGCCGGGAGGCTGCGCGAGTAGCGGCACGGTCATCCGCTGAGGGGGCTTCGCCGAAGATGAAGAACTTGATGAAGAAGAAGAGGATGAGGGCCAAGGTTAGTTGGCCGAGCAGGAAGCCAGTCGCGAAGCCCGAGCTGGATCCAGAGGCGGATTGGTCCTGCTGGGAGTGGGCTTGCTGTTTGGCTCGGGACATTTTCACGGCGAGCCTGCACGACACCACAGAACGGTGGACCTAAAACACCACCGTCCCACGACTGCAGTCTCGAAGTCGGCACAGTAACCCAAAGCTGTTAAACATAGGAAACATTGATTGAAGATGCCCCAAATTTGACGCCCGTAGAGCCGCTGACGCAACCGCTGCATCCCCCACAACCTTACCCCGGCTTTTCAACCCAGCCCTCTCGCAAGCTCCCCCATCTCCACCACCTCCCTCACCACCGCCAGAACATGCCGCCCCCATGGCCGCCAGCTCCCCCGCCGGCAGTGCCTTCTCACCTCCCCACAATCCAAACACCACCTCCCGCCTCCACCTCCCCTCCTCCACCGACCCGCCGAGCGAAACCAACCCCCCCACGCAGAAAGTCTGGCTAGTCTTCGGCGCAACCGGCCACATCGGCCGCTCGCTCGTCAAATGCGCACTCAGCCATGGCGACAACGTCGCGGCCGTCGGGCGCACCCTCGAGAACACGATGCCGCAGATGCAGGGCTGGCATGAGCGGTGCTTGGGCCTATTGTGCGACGTCCGGGTGCGGGCGACTGTGCGGAGCGTAATGGAGAGCTGTATTGATCGGTTCGGCCGGATAGATATCATCGTGAAGTAAGTAAGTGTACGTCTCGCGCCTGCCTGCCTCTCACCATGCGCCCCCCAGCTGAGGTATGTCCAGCTGCACGGGCTACGGCGTCATCGGCGCCTGCGAGGACCAGGACACCTCCGACCTGCGCTCCCAGTTCGACACCAACTTCCTCGGCACCCTGAACATCATCCAGCTCTCCCTCCCTTACTTCCGGCACCTCGCCTCCACCTCCTCCTCCTCCTCCACCACCACCACACGCAGCGACACCGACCCCGCCAACCCGGACCCAGCCCCACCCTCCAACGCAGGCCGCTACCTAATCTTCTCCTCCACCTCCGGCGCCCTCGGCGTCCCCGGGCTAGGCCCCTACTGCGCCACCAAATACGCCACCGAAGGCCTCATAGAATCCATGCTCTACGAAGTCGACACCTTCGGCATCAAAGCCACCCTCGTCGAACCCGGACACATGCGTCTCGACGAGCCAACAGGCCTAGACGACAAAGCCTCCGACAACCCCCTCCACCCCTCCTCCTCCTCCACCACCACTAGCTCGTCCACAGCCCAGCCCCAGCCACAGGCCCAGGGCCAGGCTCACAACATGACCAAACTCCGCCACTACAGCCACTTCCTCGTGAAAAAACCCTCCCCGCCCTACGACACCCCCACGGCCCCCGCCGGCCACGCCGGCCGCGTAGTCCAATGGCTCGCGGACCGCCAACCCACCTCCGCGGTCAAATCGGCGGAACTCGTCTGGCAGCTGGGCCACTGTCGGTACCCTCCTCTGAGACTGCTGCTGGGCAGTTTCGCGGTGGAGAGTGTGCGGGATCGGCTGCGGAGTATTATTGAGGAGATTGAGGATTGGAAGTTTTTGCATTTTGGTTCTTCTGCTGTGGAGGGGGAAGGTGGGGGAAAGGAAAAGGGGGGGGAGGAGGAGGAGGATGGGGATGGGATGAAGATTGAGGGGGAGGGGGAGATGGAGATGGAGATGGAGGGGGAGGAGTATGGTGTAGAGGGCGGGGAGGCGGAGGCAGGCGCGGAGGTGAAGGAGGAGGAGGAGGGGTAGGAAGAGTGTAGGTACCTACTGTACGTACGTGTGGGACGTGATTGATTGGCGCGCAATGCGTTCGTGTGTATGGAGTGCTCATCGGATACTACATCATACTCCCTCCAAAAAAACGCCTGCTGAAGCATAGTCCCGTGATAAAGAGATACTACTGCCGGCGACTAACATAACATATTGCATTCGCGTCTTCCCTTCCCTTCCCCTTCCCCTTTCCCCTTCCCAAGCTACCTGACCCTACTCTCTCATCATCCTCATACCCGTCAATATTTCATCATAAAAGACAGAAGAAAAACAAGCAATGAAAGCCTCTTCATCATGCAGTTCCCCGAAAAAGCATTGCAAGTTGAAATCAATAAAAAGGCATTCATCGTATTCGTCGCAGAGCGTTCAGCATCCCATCCCAGCCCGTACCGTCCGCACCGCACCGCATCGCATCGCCCGTATCCAGGCCTGCTCTCTTCTGTCTGCTCTCCAAACTTTTGCCCACCTTCAATGGGATGGAGAGTCATCCACGCGCATCAACTCATCATGCCATCGTCGTCGTATCATCCCTCTTCCTCATCATCACCCGCCAACCCCCTCCTCCTCCTCAACGCCGCAATCGCGTACTCAGCCCAGCGGGGCTCCTACCACCGACTCGATAGACTCCGATTCATACCCGGCCTCACCGCCGAAGAAGAAGAAGAAGAAGAAGAAGAAGAAGAAGAAGGCAGCGCCGGTGCCGGTCTCGCCGGCGGACCCATAGCCGACCTTCGCTTGACCGGACTCCCATTCGCCCGATCCGCAGTCGGCATGGCATGTTGCTGCTGCTGCTGAAGATGATACGCCACCGCTGGCTGCCCCCCGATCTTGCCGAAGTCCTGGAAAATATCAATCGCCTCCTCGCTGCCATCGCTGGGGATGTGGACGCCGAAGAGCTCGGCTGTGTCGTCGGCTTGATCGTCGTCGCGCGGGGGGGGCTGCACGTTCTCCACGCCGAGACCGATGTCGAGCCAGCTGAGGTCGGCGCTGGGGTGGGAAGTAGGGGGTTTGTGGCTGTGCTTGAGCGGCGAGCCGAGATCGACTGGGGAGCGCAGCGAGCCGGATTTGGTCATGAAAGGCGAGAAGGAGAAGGTGGTGTCGCTGGGGGGCGCGAGCATGACGTTGTTGCTCTTCGCCGCGCCGGTGATGTCGGCGAGGATGCCGGTGCTGGTGGCAGCGCGAGCCAGTGATGGGCGCCTTGCTGAGCGCTTTGCAGGCGAGCCACGAGCGGCGATCTCCTCTTCTGGCGCGTCGATGAAGACGTCGAAAGCGGCGTTGAAGGCGTTCGCATTTCCGGGCGTGTCATTGAACGGCTTCCAGGACGTCTTAGTCTGCGTATACGGCGAACGGTAGGGCGTCAGTCCTACACTACCATCCTCCGCGAGGTTGAACGCTGGACTCCAGAGAGTATGCTCCGGCAACGGACTCAACGCCTTTGCTGGCGAGCCAAGCAGCGCCTTCATGCGGTTGCGGTGATTGCGAAGATTCGTGTTGGGTGAGATAGATGGAGGCGGCTTGGCGGGACGCTTGAACACCACAGCCGGAGTCAGCGGGTTGTCGTCCTTGAGCGGCGAGGAAGACCCGTAGCTGGACGTCGCTGCCTTGAAGAGCAAGTTATCTTTGCTCGGGCTGTCGAACGATGAGCTGCGGATCCGCGCAATCTCCTCTTCTGCACGGCCCTTTTTCGTGCGGCGACGCGTGATGTCTGCCTCCGAGGTGAGTAGGCGAGCTGCGCCTCGCGCGGCGGATGATTCGATCGAAGACCAGTAGCCACTGTCATTCAGACCAGAGAACTTATGGCGACGGCCGCCCGACCGACTAGTAGAAGGGAAGCGCGGGACCGGCGGAGGCGTGTCTTTGCGCTCGACTTCGCTCGCCAGAGGTGGAGGCGACGAGCCGATGTCCTGAGGCGGAGGCGAAGAGCGGAAGTGAGTGGGTGGCGGAGGCATAGCGGCGGCATCATCCTTCTCATCATCGTGCATCGCGGGATCCGACCCGGGGATCGTTGCGTCTGACGAGAATTCGCCATCGTCGGGGAACTTCGCGGAGTCGATCGTCTTGCTTTCGACTTTCTTCATCGGGTTGGGTGCGAGCGAGAAGTGGCTGATGGCGGGCGCAGAGGAAGGTCTGAATCCGGGCTCGTGAGGCAGAGCCTGCATATACTGGGTGCCATCTGGGTTGGTGATGCGCCGAATGGGGTTCCTCTTGCCCTCCAAGTAAGTACGCTCTTCGCCAGGCAGGATGGCCCAGTAGTTACCCTTTCCGGGGTCGTCTTTGGCCGCTCTTGTTTGACGAAGTTCTTGTGAAGACTGAGATTGTGACGGATGCTGTTCTGCCACCCAGACTCGGATGTCTTGTAGAAGCAGAAGTGGTCCGAGATCCACTTGTAGATTTGCGCAAGCGTCAAGCGGCGCAGCGGAGCGCGAAGGATAGCCATACCGATGAGCTCGGCGTAGCTGTGTGGCGGTTTGGAGCCGTCATCATGCACCGGCGGCATGTCTCTTGGATCTGGCAGCTCAAAGGGCTCGTCCTTGTCGGGCTTTGGCTTCTTGACATTGGTCCGGTCCTTGAGTGGTCCCGAGTCCACGGATGTCCGCTTCATCGGACCTTTGTAGCCGTAGTCCTCACTATACGGCATGGGCGGTAACGAGGCGAATCCGGTCGAGTCGTACTGTTTCTCCTTGTCGTAGGGCTGCGAGCTGGAGAACTGCGTGAAGAGCGACTGCTGCGACATGGATGGAGGCTCCAGGTACAGCGGATAGAACTCTGCATGCTTCCGCGGGGAGCCGGGGTTGAAGTTGGGTTGCGAAGGTGGCGGTAGCCTGATATCTGCCAGGCCATGCGAGCTCATCGGTCTTGGCGGGGAGCTGTCCGTCTTCGTGGGCGAGGAGCCGGGATGGGATGTGGTGGTGGGATTCAGCTGGAGGTTTCGCTTGTTTGACGCGTCGCTGACGGGCCGCAACGCGTTCAGGAGTGCCGTCTCGACATCCTCGTCCGTGTGGCTGGTGAAAGACGCGTCGTGGTCTTGGTATACCTCGAGGGCAGGTGGACGACGCGTCGCCGCCATTGTGGTCGGCGGCATGCAGCGTTCAAGGTGTGTTTGTAGTCTTCTGCCGCTCTCTTGACGCGTCGTAGGGGTGCTGGTGTCTACGTACGCCCGTCCGCCCAGTCTCGGATTCTGGTTTCGTCTCCCGTCGCGGGCTTGGCGGCAGTATCAGCGCCGTGGTCGGTGTTGAGGCAGATGCCGCGCTGTTGGAAGGCAAGTGGTGGATGGAATGTCTGCTTGCATTTGATCATCAGCTATCGTAGAAGAAAGTGGTGAACGAGTCGTCATCAGTCTCGCCCTCATGGCAGGCATATCCTGAACCGCGCACGGAGCGCACGACGAGGCCTAACCCGGATCGAGGCAGTGCAATTGCGAAGTGATCGTCACGTACCTTTCCTTCTCTCGTAAATGACAAATCGTTGCTCTCTCTCCAATGAGACACACGGTGATACCTTCTTGCTTGATGACGAGGTAGAAGAGAAGACGATGAGCTGTTGTTATGTGAAGGAAGTGGAAGGGCGGCAGCGGCGGGCTTCACACCTCAAGCTCTCCCTCGAAGTCTCACGACCTCAAGCGGGGCAGAGGTGAGGTGTGCGGCGCGCGGCAAGGAAGCTCCTTGCGCGAGGCGTGTGCGGCAGAGGATTGGCCGAGACCGCTCGCCTTGCTTCAGCCTGCGTCCAAGTCGGGTTGATGGTGCGGCTTGCACGATGCGACTTTGCGAGCCAATTGTTGTTGGTTATCAGTCAGTCAGTAGTGTGAGATGGAGTCGGGAGAGTCCAGTTGATTGATGCCTTACCTTACCTTATCTCTGCGAGACAAGTAAATTGACGTTCGAGAAAGCCGGCCGCAAGGGCGCTTCGAGCTTCTGGAGCAAGATGACGCAGGATTTCCGCGCTAGGGAACGCATTCACGTGACACATTGCAACATTCGTTTCGAGGCTTCTACCACGCCCCCGACATGCTATGGGAATCTCAATCTCACTCCTGCTGCGAGAACCCAACATCCTTCCCCCTCCCCATCCCAATCAATCTCCCCTGCATCTCCCTGCCCAACGTCGCCATCTCCCCCGGCAAATCACTGAAATCACACTCGCCCGCCCAGTCCCCAATGCCATGCTGCAAGATATTCCGCGACCTCGCTGGGTCAGCTCCCTGAAGCCCCATCGTGCCATGCAGTGTCATGCGCTCCGATTTCCTGTCATAGACGCCGCGGTGCAGGATGTTATTGTTGTAGAAGACGATATCGCCCGGCTCCATGCAGGCGGTCATTTGGCCGGGCATGTTGTCCTCGAAGGGGTCAGCGTTACGCTCCTTTTCCGTTCGTGAGCGTCTGTGAGAACCCGGGACGACGACGAGAGAGCTGTCCGGGTACAGCGCCAAATTCCATTGCGCGTGCATCATGGGTTCCTGTAAGCGTTCGAGCTCAATATCTGGCGGTACATCCGGACCGATATCATCTCTATGCCATCGCAGTGCAAAGTCTTTAGGTGGACAGACGAGCATGTTATACAACTCCATAACCAGATCTCCTCTCTTACAGTCCAGTAAAGCAGTCACGGCTGCCACCATCGTATCCCCGAAATAGCTCTCCGCAAACACCCTCCGATCCTCATCCGCCATCGACGGGTGCAACAGATGCTGCATGCCCCAGATCCCCTCCGTCGTCGCCTCGCTGACGGGCCAGGGCGGGAATTGTTTCGGCACGGTTCTCACAAAGGGCCACTGGCCTGCTCGGGCTCGCGCGGCGGCATGCTGGGCAGCGGTGCGGAAGCGGGCAAGATCTTCGGGGGAGAAGGCATGGGGGATGCGGACGAAGCCGTCGCGTGCTAGGGCTGCGCGGAGCTGTTCGGGGGGTGGGAGGGGGGTTGATTGAGGAGGAGGCATGGTGGCTGTGGAGGAGGAGGGATGGAAGCGGAGGGGGTGGGGGAAAGCACGAGCCAGGGTAGCTTTCGTCAGATGTAAATACAGCAGCCTTGCATTGAACAAATCCATATACTACACCCTCTCGAAGTCATGACACCCACGAATTCAAGGGCGACAAGAGCTGCTTGACGACAATGACAGCACCCTAATACAATCACCCAGGCGAGCGCACCGCCGCGCCCCTCCCCAACGATGGACATCTTCCAATCCGTCTCCGGCTACATCACCAAGATGGTCTCAACCGGCGACAGCACAACCAGCAGCGGCAGCGCCGCGAAGATGAAGATCCTCCTCCTCGACCGCGACACCGTCCCCATCGTATCCGCCGCCACCACGCAATCCGCGCTCCTCAACCACTCCGTCTACCTCACCGACCGCATCGAGAACCCAGAGCGGGAGAAGATGCGCCATCTCCGCTGCCTCGCCTTCCTCCGCCCCTCCCCGGACAGCATCCAATCCCTCATCGACGAGCTGCGCGAGCCCAAGTACGGCGAGTACCACATCTGTACGCGTCCTGCCCCAAAATCCCAAACCGAGCTGCTGCAGGTTTATAAGAAAGGCATTCCTGACTGACACCCCAGACTTCAGCAACATCATCAAGAAATCCTCCCTTGAGCGGCTAGCCGAGGCCGACGACCACGAAGTCATCAAGGGTATCATCGAGTACTTCGCCGACTTCCTCGTCATCAACCCAGACCTCTGCAGCCTGCCCCTCACCTCGCGCCTCTTCAGCTCGTCCCCGGACGCCTGGAACCACGACAGCCTGACGCGGACGACGGAGGGCGTGCTGGCGCTGCTGCTGAGTCTTAAGAAGAAGCCGCTGATCCGGTTTGAGAAGAATAGCGTGCTGTGTCGGAAGCTGGCGACGGAGGTGCGGTATGCCATGACGCAGGAGGAGCAGCTGTTTGATTTCCGGCGGACGGATACGCCGCCCGTTTTGCTGGTGGTGGATCGGAGGGAGGACCCGGTCACGCCCCTGTTGATGCAGTGGACGTATCAGGCTATGGTGCATGAGCTGCTGGGGATTGAGAATGGCAGGGTTAATTTGAGTGAGGTGCCGGATGTGAGGCCGGAGTTTAAGGTACGTTACAGGTGGACATTACGCGTGGGAGAGGTGAAGGGTACTAACGAGATGCACAGGAGATCGTGATTTCGCAAGACCAGGATCCCTTCTTCGCCAAGAACATGTTCCTCAACTTCGGCGACCTCGGCCAGAACGCCAAGGAGTACGTCGAGCAATTCGCCTCCAAACAAGCGGGCGGACAAAAACTCGACAGCATAGAAGACATGAAGCGCTTCGTGGAAGAATACCCCGAATTCCGCAAGCTCTCCGGCAACGTCACCAAACACGTCACCCTCGTCACCGAGCTCAGCCGGCGCGTCGAAACCGACCACCTTCTCGACGTCTCCGAGCTCGAGCAGAGCCTCGCCTGCACGGACAACCACAGCCAAGACGTCAAGTCCCTCCAGCAACTCATCCAGAACCCCGCCATCCCGGCCTCCAACAAACTCCGCCTCGTCGCCATCTACGCCCTGCGCTACACCAACCACTCCCAAAACGCTACCCCAGCCCTCCTCGACCTCCTCGCCGTCGCGGGGAACCTCAGCCGCCACCGCATCAACCTCATCCCCAAACTCCTGACCTACGCCGCCAGCCTCCACACCCCCGCGCAACAGACCAGCGGCGCACCCGCGGGAGGCCTCCCCGAACTCTTCCAGCCGGCCCAAAATATCTTCTCCGAAGCCCGCTCGCGCTTCAATCGCGGGCTGAAGGGGGTCGACAACGTCTATACCCAGCACTCCCCCCACCTGACCAGCACGCTGCAGGACCTGATCAAAGGTCGGCTGAGCCTATCCTCTTACCCCTTTGTCGAGGGAGCAGCAGGAGCAGGAACAGGAGGAGGAGGCGGCGGGCAGACGCGGGATAAACCCCAGGATATCATCGTCTTCATCGTGGGCGGGACGACGTACGAGGAGGCGAGGGGGGTGGCGCAGATGAATGCTTCCAGCCCCGGGGTGCGGGTCGTGTTGGGCGGGACGGGGGTGCTGAGTAGTGGGCGATTTTTGGATGAGGTGGAGGAGGTGGTGGATGCTTGGCCTGAGGCGAGGGCCGAGACGGCGGCGGGAAGGTTGAGGAGGGAGGTGGGGAGGGGGTGATGGGGGGGGGGGAGAAGGGGAGTGGTGGGGTTTGGAGATAGGGGCTACTTGCGGCATGCCCTTGACGTTCAGTCTCTCGGTTGGCCTCGAACCTGATCAGAGAGTGGTAAGAGTGAGTAGCTTCTTTGCGAGGCTTATAACGAGGTGCGTTTATGATATTACCGCGGTGATCCCCTTCCTATTGCCGTCCGTTTCGAACCGAAGACTCTTTATCTCAAGGATGCAAGATCTTGACTCAGCTACTTCATTGCATGTACCCGACTGTCCGACTCTCGCACTCCCCGAGCCTTCTTCCGTAGTATCACTGCTTAGCTAGCCGCGCCAACTCGTCTGCCAAGCCAAAAATCTACCAGATACACTACATGAGCTTGTACTCGATCCAGTACACCTATGTAGGACCAAAGTACGCCGGTGCGACTCGGACCCAAGTCATTATCGCCGTCCATCAACTGAGGCAGGACGAAGCCGGCGGAAGCCGCTGCCGTACGTCAAGTAAATATGAACCACCGCTGACCGGATCGCAGCCATGGAAGTGTGTTTTTGTGCTTTCCGGGGGGGGGGGAGGAGGGGGGCGCTGCTCGTTGGAGACCCGGAGAAAGTGTGTGAGACCTGGCCGGTATCACCACAAAGGGGACCCAAGGGGAAGTCGAACAGCATCGCAGAAGCAACCCGTGCCGAGTCCGATCGCCACACACAATGCTTCCTCAGTGTCAGACAGTAGACGGCGAGGCAGCAGTGAAGGCCCAGACCTGATGTGTGTGAGCTGCAAAATCATGAGCCTCCTCGCCACCGTTACATACTCTACATGTAACCCTGGGATTCGAGCCATATTGCGACAGGAGCTTCCATCCGCGGCGACTTGCGAGGGCCAGTGCCATTTCCACGTCGCCGGTCCGGCTTGTCGATGTTGCGCGATCTTGTCACATCCACGACCTATGGGTACTACTACTACTACTACTACTACTACTACTACTACTACTACTACTACTACCACTACTACTACTACCACTACCACTACTACTACTACTGCTACTACATACTAATACTACTTGGCCTACGCTTTGGGGTAAGGGCTTAGTCAGAGAGACTGCCGACGGCCATGGTGATGGTCTTCGGGAGTCAGAATCGACAAGTTCCCTCCTCATCAGCCCATAGTAGGGCGTTCCAGCAGCTTGAAGTCGCTCTCATCTGCCGCCCTTGCCCACCATCCTGCGACCGAAAGAGGCCGCCTTGATCGTGCGTGCACCGGCTGCCTGCGCTCGCAGACTGGAGCTGCCGTTTCCTAGGCCCGATGCCATATCAAGCCGACAGAGATGGGTCGTTGTTCCAAGACTCCGATTCACCGCCTCGCTGATCAGCCGGAAAGCGTCCAGCACGACACACCGGTCTTTGCGAAGGTAAGGTAGCGCCGTAGGCTCACCCAGAAGGGATCCCATTATTCTTCAGACAACAATAATGTTGCGCGCGGCTAGGTAGGACCTTGCTCCTTCCGCCCGCTCCTCGATACTCATCGCCACTGGTCGTTGGAGGTCCCAGTTTGACCTCAAGCAGTGGTATGGATTTTCCTTTGACCTTTGAACACATACATGATCACAGTCCGTTTCACGCCGCGTAGTCCGAGAGAGGTTGTATTCGCAAAAAAGGCCAGAGGAGCCGTACGAAGCGGCTTGTGAGGTTACTTGGGGTATATGTACCCTTGTAGTAAGTACATGTACTGTACGGATATATGCAGAAGGTGGTGAAGAGCACGTGCTGTAACAGGTGGCGGCTAAATACCTTGGGCCTCTCATGCAGGCACAAGAACAAACGTCCACGCAAGCAGATAGCGGGTAAATGCGCGGTAGTAGTAGTGAGGGCGGCCAACAGTATACAAAGCGTCGCAAGAGCCCAGGCACAGTAGGTTACTGGGTTATTCTACCGGCCATCTTACGGATTTTTGAGACCGCGCACGAAGATATGTGACAAGTTTTCTTCATTCGGCATACCATCGAAAAAGTGGCAGCATTCTGCTTGCTTGCTACAATAATATTCAAGAGGACCTCGCTATAATACCCCGTTCCGGACACCACGCATCAAAAGCAGCAGCATCCGCGCGCTCTCATTCTCGCCTAGAAGATGGAGCCCTTGCGCTCGACATCCTCGACGTTCATGTCGAGCTTGCCGCCCTCCTTCATGCCCATGTCCTGCGCGAAAGTCGTCGTGGGCCTCCACTTGGCCGAGGTGCGCGGGGTCGTCTCCTCCATCATCTTGTCAACTTGCTCGAGAGAGAGGCCCTGAACGGTGGTGTTAGTAAGAGCTCTGAGATGGATGGATTCATATACTGGGGAGCGGAACGTACCTTGGTCTCCGGGACGAGGAAGTAGGCGTAGACGAAGGCGGCGGTGCAAAGCGCGCCCCAGATGAAGAAGACGTTGGATTTCAGGTTGCCCTCGCCCGGGTTCACCATGTAGGGGGTGATGACGGCGATGATGCAGTTCCACAGCCAGTTGGACGCGGTCGAGAGAGCGACACCACGGGCACGGATGGGCTAAGGAGAGATTGTCAGCTGCGGCTTCCAAGAGCGTCGTCGGCACACGAGAGGGAGAAAGCTTACCAGAGGGAAGACTTCACCGATGACAATCCACGCGCCCGGACCCCAGGTCGAGGCAAAGAAAAAGATGTAGATGCAGATGAAGGCGATCTGCGCATTGACGGCCGGGATGTTGTTGGCGATGGTGGTGCCGGTGGCGTCGGTGTGGGTGCGGTTGAAGCCGACGGTGTCACCGATGATGCCGACGAGGAACTCGCAGATCAGCATGCCCAGGGCGCCCCAGATCAACAGCGGCCGGCGACCGAACTTCTCGACCGTGTAGAAGGAGATTGGCGTGGAGCAGACGTTGACCAGGGTGAAGATCAGCGAGATGAGGAAGGTGTTCTTGATGGCGCCGGTCGACTGCAGGAAGGGGGTGGAGAAATAGAAGATGAAGTTGATACCGGTCCACTGCTGCATCATCTGGAGCGATGTGCCCAGAATGGTCTTGCGGAGGTTGGAGTTGGACTTGAAGACGGAGCCGGAGAAGCAGTTCAACCAGCCGTTGACCCAGCCGCCCGCCGGGATAAGCGACCGCTCGTACTCCTCGTTGGCGATGATCTCGGCCAGCTCGGCTTCGACGTACTCGCTGTCCTGAGGCTGATCGCGGACGGAGGCGAGCGCCTTGCGGGCCTGTTCGATGCGGCCGCGCTTGACGTAGAATCGAGGCGAGTCGGGCAGGAAGAGCAGACCCACACCGAGGATGAAGCCGAAGATGAACTGGAGGCCGATGGGGATGCGGTAGGAGGCGTCGGTGGTCATCTTGCCGGTTCCGTAGGCCACGCAAGCCGCGAGCAGGAGACCGAGGGTGATGCAGAACTGGTAACCTGCGACGAGGGCGCCGCGCACCTTCTTCGGGCAGATCTCGGACATGTACAGGATGACGATGGCGGACTCGAACCCGACACCGATACCGGCGATCAAGCGACCGGCAACGAGGAGTCCGAGGCCGTTGGTGGCGGTCTGGAGGATGACACCTGCGATGTATCAGCATTTCCGACATTGACTAGTCGCGCTTTTCGAAGCGACTCACCGACGATGTAGATGGCGCAGCCAGTGATGACGGTCCACTTGCGGCCGATGGTGTCGGCAACATCACCGGCGGCGATGGCGCCGAAGAAAGTACCGGCGGACAGGATGGAGACGATGAGGGAGTTGTGCGGGCCGGAGAGGGTGGTCTTGCCGGCGCCCTCGATGACCTGGATGAAGACCGAGGAGCCCGTCACGCCGTTGATATAGCCGGAGTCGTAGCCGAAGAACATGCCACCGAACGAGGCGAAGGCGCACATGAGGTACGTCTTGAAGGTGACGGGAGCCTCGATGGCGCCGACATCGCTGGTCGCGCTGATGCCTCCGCCCGGCATCGTGGCTGCTGGGGGGGTGGTGGTGCTGCTGTGAGATGGGGTGTGGTGGTGGTGGGGTATGCTCTGGGGCGGTGAAGGCAGCAGTCGGTCGGAGCGAGGGTGAGTGTGAGAGAGAGAGAGCAGTGGCAGCGAGCGGTGGAGAGCGTGTTTGGAATGGGGCAGGAGCGCGAGTTTATGAAGGAAACGGGTTATGCGGGGTGGGCGGTGCCTCGGTGCTCTGGCTTTGGCTTGGCTTTGGCTCTGGCTGGTGAAGGGTGAAATTAATGCGCGCGCCGGCACCACGTGAGCATGACTTTTCGTTGGCCACCCGACCAGCACGGTCCAGCAGTCCACCAGCGCCCGCCGCCGTCCGCATCCACGGGGTCTGTGGGTGGGCGGAGACTCCAGGTCTAGAGGCGCATGGAAGCTGCAGTCATTGGTCAGGAGGGCGAACAGCAAGCGCCACTTTATTGATGCGTGCTTAAGCGTTTCTGTCCGTCTGACGGCTTCGTGCTGAGAAATCACCACTACTACGGGCGCCGTGTTTGGCGAGGAGGTGTGTGATCGTCACGCCAGGCACAACAACAATGAGCGACGCCCGATTCACTCGCATTCTTCATCCACGCTGCCGCTCTGGCGTGGCAACCAGTTTGCATGCCCCGCCCCTCAATCTCTCGTGTGCCCGGGAGCTAGCCGTATGTGCTCTAGCCGTCTGCTGTTTGATTTCCGCGGCGCTTATAGGTGGACCAGCGCACCTGTACATGATTTTACTTATTACACACATGTACCGAGCCCGCGACCGCCTTCACAGCCCAGATGAAGAACTGTATTCTACGGGGTATCTTCCTATTATCCTTGTTGTTGCTGGCATCGGCGAGGCGCAGACCGGTGCTGTCGAGTGTCACAATTCGGACCACCCGCCGAACCCTGAACACACCTCCCAGCACCGCTGCACCTCTCACTTCCATCCATCTCACGAGACCGCATGCACGTCCCGTAACCCGAGGCGGCCTGCTACGGTATCATGCGAATCACTGAGATGTGTGAGACTGCTTGTGGTTACGGCGCGGTTCCCATTTCGTGTCCTGTCCCGAAGGAGGACGCCCTGCCGCAGTACTGCCGCCCCGGGCTACCGGTGGATCCATCTCCACATGCACACGGCGCGCCGAGAAGGACATGACGAGATCGGGCCACGCGCCGGTGGTGGTTAGCAGAGGTGGAGCCGGGGAGCTCCGAGACCTCGTTCTCGACTCGTTCGACGCGTCTTGACGCATGTGAAATCCTCTACAACAGAAAAAGGATCATGTGCCAGCTCCGAGTTTGTCTTGCGGCACGAATCACGGAGTGGAAGCAAGCTTTGTTGGCCTACCTATCTCTGCGACTTCATTGTTGGCTTCTGGAACGTGGCGAGCCCTCCAGATCGTGCGCCGAACGATGGCTCGATGGGTCTACTAAACATCATGACGCTTCTTGATGACATTTCCTCAACGGACACGACTTCATTCGCCTCCGTGTTCCATCCGTCGCCGTGGAAGGATCACAGCCATCGCCAGCCTTCTCAGAGGTGAAAGGCGGCTCGAATGGGGTAAGGCGGCTGATGCCAAGACGGTGTTCATCTCGAACTTCGGATGTGCTGGCCGGTTCCCGCGCGTTATTGACAACATCAGTCCATACAGCTCGACTTCCAAAGCTGTCTCCCGCCACATGTAGGAGCCGTACATGATGCGACGGATGGCCCGGGAGAGAACCCGTTCCGTCAAGTGGGGGACCATTCGCTTCTGCAGCGGTCTGGATTTCTTCGGAAAGATGACGCGACGGGCGGCGAAGCCAACGACTCCACGCCGCCTACCATCAGTCTTAACATCTCGTTCACAGATACACGATGCCTTGCCTTCTCGATTAGCCTGGGGAGAGAGGATTCAGCCGTTGCATTTGCATTGGGTATGCTGTTCACAAACCTCCTAACGACCTCGAGAAGAATGGTAGCAGTTGGTTCGCGAGCAGCTCTCCGACCCATCAGCCACTCGTAAATCATCCCCAAAGCGCAGAGAACCATTGAAATTGGACGACAGCGAGAAAGTGCGACTCAACATGGACAAGCACGCCCGTATGACGGGACGGCCAGCAAACAAGAAGCACGACTATTCCCTCGAATGCTCATACCATACCATTCTGTGAGTTCCTCGCACTTCTGCTGTCCTGCCTCTCACCGATTGATACGGCGCACGTTTTTGGGGCTTTACAACCCGACGAGTGAGGTCAGTGACTGGTGTATGAGGAGCAACGCCTCGGTCCAACAGGGTAGGATCACTGGACGTTCCGAACTAAGACCACGTACGTCTCTGCGCTATCGAGATCCTGCTTACCTCGACTCCACCCTCCATCTACCGCACAGCAAGGGCAGTCCTATAGCTTGTTCAAGCGCAATGGGCGGGCGTGAGATCGAGGGCGCACCAAGTCAACACGAAGGACAAACCTGGCTTCGACGAGAGCATCCAGCTCCTGCCCTGCAAAGCAAAATACTCGTCGGTACACACGGTGTTGTCTCCCGCATATGCACTGCAACCCAATCAGCCGTCTCGTAAGCCCCGCGCTGAATGCAGAAGGAGACAAGGCAGCTACAGATGCTCATACCGATCCAACACCCTTGAAAAAAAGCTAAAGACGTGCTACACTCCACCCGCGCAGAGGTGAAGGACGACCAGAAATCGATTCGGCAGTGACTGACGTACCTACACAGTGTCTCGCTCAGATGCATGCCTTGTGTGTGTGAAATTCACGGCACCCTGGTCTCGTTCCCATGCAGGAAGGAAGCGCCCTGGCTCTGACGCGCGAGCTCTCTCGTTCCGGACTGCGGTATCGCGTTGGAGACCTTACTCGACCGGCCACAGTGACACGCCATCCCTCTCTCGACCGTGGAGACACACCCATCGAACCTGCGATCACGAAGTCTGCTGTCAACGCTGCGTGTCGTGCCAGCGGCAGGCTACAGCCGGCATGTTTGACCACGGCCTTCAAGAGGGCCCATAGCCACGTGTTGCTGCGGTGGTCCGGGCAGTCGATTGTGACACAGCCCCATCCTCTTCGCACAATCCCATCCACGCAGGGCACCACGGACGCTAAATCGGTGTAGTGGAAATGGTATGCAGTCGCCCCTTAGCGGGAGAAACCGAAGGCTACGATCCAAAGCTATTGCGAGAGCGTCGTTGGCCGTCAGCAGCAGCAGTTCTGGACCGCAGGAGCTCGATCGAGCGAACGAGCTGGCTGCCCTCTCGTATGAGCGAACGAGCGCCGCTCCCTCTCGTCGCCTTATCGTCTGCTGCGAAGGTTTACCGCGCTACAGGCGCCCCATTTCTCGGTGGTATGTCACGTCCATCACACCCCAAGTTTTTCCAGAAGGGATGCTACAAGGGGAGCTGCATGGCTGCCTTGTCAACAATATCCTCAATGGCTTGCACGTCTTGTAGGTAGTAGTAGCGTGGTGTATGCCAGGCGGCTGGCTTGTCCCTACCTCGTGTTCGCTTCGACGAAGCACCACCGACCATACGCTCTAGACACGGAGCTCACTGGAGGGTACCGACAACGAAGTCAGGAGAGAACCAACAGAAGCACGATCAAGAACAGAGCAGTAACCGCTCCTATAAAAAAGAAGTATCTGCAGACCCCCAAAAACATTCCATCACCCCTCCCCCTCCCCCTCCCCCTCCCTCCTCCCAAACCGCGGCAACTCCCTCCGGAACTTCTCCGGCGCCGCCCTCGCCCCGTCCTTCCAGTACTCATACTCCATCCACACATCCTCCTCCATCTGCGCCTCCATCGCCTCCATCCACTCCCCCAGCGCGGGCGCCAGCGGCACCACCCCGGTCTCCAGCACATACCGATCCCACATCTTCACCATCCTCCCCAACCGCTCCGGATCCTGCTCCGCCAGGTCGTGCACCTCCCCCGGGTCGCGCGCGAGGTTGTAGAGCTGCCATTTTTCGGGACCCTTGGGGGCGGGGATGAAGACGATTTTGAAGTCCCCGCGGCGGAGCGCGGCGCGGCCGCAGGTCTCCCAGCCGTGGATGAAGTCTGCCGGGTGGATGCTGCTCGTGGTGGTGGAGGAGTCGGTGAGGAACGGCACCATACTGCGGCCGCGCATGGAGACTACGGGGCGACCTTGGTAAGTTCCCTTCCCGTCCGGGGAAGGGTGAGGCACGCCGGCCATTTCGAGGATGGTGGGCGCGAGGTCCATGACGGTGCTGAAGGCGTTGGTGATGCCGCCCTTCTTCTTCTTCTCCTGCTCGCCTGTGGCGGCGGGGTCGAAAGCGGTGGGGAATTTGGCGAGGAAGGGGACGCGCACGCCGCCTTCCGTCGTGTAGGCTTTGTAAAGTCGACTCGGGGCCGTGGCGGCTTGGGCCCATCGCGGGCCGTACCAGATGAAACTGTTGCCGCGGCCGAGGTTCTCGAGGCTGTTGTCGTAGTACCTTGGATCGAGGGGTGAGAGAATTAGCCAATGTCTCAGATAGCAGTCACGAGCATGTTGCCAAGCACGCTGTCCCGAGTACTGCAGGCTCGTTACGCTGCTCCACTCGCCTTCAAAACCACACCACGGCAGTCCGGAGACGAGTGGCTTGCGAGACCCAAAGGTCACCACTCATCGACGCGACTTACTTCTGCAAATGCTGGATCATCGACCCCTGCACAATGGGATACGCCTCATAAGCCGCCCCCTCCGCCCCATTATCCGACATGAAGCACACGAACGTATCATCCAGCTCCCTCGTCTCCTCCAGATAATCCACCACCCTCCCGACATTGGAATCAATACACTCGACCATCGCGGCGAAGACCTCCATCGCTTTGCTGCTCTTGGCCTGCTCCGCGCCCGTCATCTCCGCCCACGTCTTCACCTCGTCGGCGACCACGGGGTGCGGCTCGACGTCTTCCGCGCACAAGCCGAGCTCTTTCATGCGCTGCAGGCGTTGCTGCCGCAGGACGTCGGGCCCTTCGTCGTAGACACCCTTGTAGTGCGCGATATACTCGTCCGGAGCCTGGAGCGGCCAATGGGGAGCCGTGAACGGATAGTAAGCGAAGAAGGGCCGCTCATCGTGCTGCTCCTGGCGCTCTTGCAGGTACCCGAGCATTTTGTCCCCGTAGCCGTTGGAGCTGTACCACGGTTTCGGCAGCTCCTTCACGTACGCGCCGTCCTCGCTGTGCAGCGCGATGAAGCTCATCGTCATGAACCCCGGGATCTGATCCCGGCCCTGCAGCTGCGGCTCGTAGCCGTAGTGGTTGCTGCACGCGGGCAGATGAGCGAAGCTCCTCTCGAAGCCGCGCTGGCTGGGGAAGCGCTCGGGTGTGAGGCCCAGGTGCCATTTCCCGGCCATCAGGGTCAGGTATCCGCTATCCCGCAGCAGCTCGGGCAAGGCCACCACCTTCTCGTTCAGGTAGCCTTCATACCCGGGCATGCCTCTCTGCGGAGCGGTGGACCAGTGCTTGCTCTCCCCCTCGCTCGGCGCATTCTGATCGCTCCGGTTCGTCCACTCGATCAGGTTGCCCAGACCGGCGATATGGTGGTCGGTGCCCGTCATGATCATGGCGCGAGAGGGGGAGCAGGCGGCGGCGGCGTGGAAGTCGGTGAAGCGCAGGCCATTGCGGGCGAGCTTGTCAAGGTTGGGGGTTCGGATCTCGCCGCCGAAGCAGGAGAGGTCGCTGAAGCCCAGGTCATCGGCGACGATGACGAGGAAGTTGGGGCGTTTGGGGGGCGGGGCGCCAGCGGTTGCGCTTGAAGCCTTGGATTCGCTCATGTTTGCCGGCGATCAGCATGAAATTGGTGATGGTGAGGAGGAGGAGGAGGAGGAGGAGGAGGAGGAGGAGGAGATGGGGTTGGAGATGCTTATTCTTGCGCAATAGGAGAGGAATGAAAGCAGGCAATGGCGATACGGGGAAGCAGAGAGATAGTAGTGTCCTTTTGTCATCTTCTACCACGACCTACCTGCCCCGCGAGTGGACCCATTGTTATTATTGCCGGACGGCATTGCTGGCAGCTCGGAGGCTGTTGTCGCGTGCCCGTCTCGTACCTCCGGGCGATATCGCGTTGAGGTAGCGCACGCGGTATAGTAGCACAAACGTCGACAATGGTACCCGGTGGGATGGTCGGTGGGTGGAGTTTGTGCTCGTGTGTGCCCCGAGGAGGACAGCTTCATGTTCGTTCCTGCCTGTGCCTGACTTTGTGCGTGCTTGCCATGAGCTCTTGCCCGAAGCGGGTGCTTCCACGTTTCCAAGCCTACGGGCCGAAGAGGTGGAGGTGGAGATGGCGTGAAACACTACTGTCACTCCATCGTGACTTCCTCATCTGGAGCCTTTGTGACTTTCGCCTCCCAACGACACCTTACATACCTTACTGTTGAAAGCTTGTTGATTGCGAGAGACAGTCGACCTGATGCATGCCCACCTTTCTCTGTTGACGCCTTTGCAGCAGTCTTTCACGAGCGTCTCCCATTGGTCTGAACCCCCTCAGGCTGTGCTTCCCCGCAAATGCCTGTCGCTACCCTGTCAACGATCATCACGCCATCGAGGCCCTCGACCTCGTCAGAATGGAGCTTCGGTCGTGGTCAGGCCGTTTGATGGAAGTCGTTGCGCTGTCGCCGCATACATGTACATGTCGCTGGTGACTACAGTATGCACATGGGCATCACAACCCGGTACATGTAGGCCTTGACCGTTGCCGAGTTGGGCCCACGCTCTCTTCTGAAACAGTCGGAACCAATGGGAGGGTGTCCGTTCCAGGTTGTGCTCACCAGCGAATGCTCTCGGAACGGAACGCCGCAGCTTGTTTGCCCCCATTCGCTTCCAAGCTCAAGCAGGGTCTGATCCTTCACTCACTCACCACCTCACCCCCACCCTTCTTCCCCCCCTCCTCCAACTCCAGTACTAGTGACCTCTCACTTCCGTGCATGGCCAGCGCTCGCTCGGCTGACCGGTACTTCGATACATCATCAGCTGCGGCGAGCTCGAGCAAACAGCCCTTGCTCCACCGACATCACCCCCACAACGACAGCGACACTGACCACACCGACACCGACGACGACGACGACGACGAAGACGACACACTCACTCCCCCTGGCGACAACGAGCTTCACAACATGGCGGGCTTCTTTGCCTCCACCACGGGCATGACCCGGCTGGGCATGCTGAGAGCGTACTGGCTCGGCATCGTGGTCTGCATTGGCGGCTTCCTTTGTAAGTTGATGAAGAGCACATCCCTCACTTCACACAGTATGCTGATTGACCCTCGCAGTCGGCTACGACTCCGGCATCATTGGCGGCGTCCTGACCATGACCTCCTTCGAGAACGACTTCCGATACGGCGCCAAGGAGAAGACCACCGTCAGCTCCCTCGCCGTATCCCTCCAACAACTTGGCGCGTTCGTCGCCTGCTTCGCCATCTGGCCCGTCACGCACAGATTCGGCCGCAAGTGGGCCATCGCGGCCTGTGCCTTCATCTTCTGCGTCGGCGCCGCCATCGAGACCGGCAACACGCACTCCAGAGCCGCCTTCTACGTCGGCCGTGTCATTGCCGGCCTCGGGCTCGGCGGCAGCAGCGTCGTGGTCCCCATGTTCAGCTCCGAGATGACGCCTCGCCAGATCCGAGGCCAGATCGGCTCCTTCTACCAGCTCATGTACACCCTTGGCATCTTCACCTCCTACTGGATCGACTGGGGCGTCGCCAAAGACTACACCAAGAACGACAGCAGGATGTGGCAGATCCCCGTTGGTCTGCAGCTCCTCTGGGCTGGCTTACTCGGACTCGGCATGTTCACACTGAAGGAGAGTGCCCGCTGGCTCACCGCCGTTGGCAGGCACGACGAAGCTTGGGAGAGCCTAAAGTGGATCCGCGCCGACGACGGTCCGCTCGTCCAGGCGGAGATGGAGGAGATCCGCGCCGGCGTGGAGATGGAGGCGCACGCCCGCGAAGGCTTCCGCATCACCGAGATGATCCAAGGCGACAACCTCCGTCGCACCCTCACCGCTTCCGCCGTCTTCACGGCCCAGCAAGCCACCGGCGCCACCGCCTTCGCCTACTACGGCCCGCAGTACTTCAAGCTCCTGGTCGGCAACAAAGGCAACTCCGATCTGCTCCTAACCGCCATCTTTGGCGCCATCAAAGTCGCCGCCTGCAGCCTCTTCGTCCTCTTCGTCGCCGACACCGTCGGCCGCCGCAAAATCCTCACCTGCGGCGCCCTCTTCATGGCCGCCTGCCAGATCTCCACGGCCGCCGTGCTGAAGTCCCACCCCGCGCCCGCCAACGCCCAGGTCACCTCTTCCGGCATCGCGACCATAGCCCTCATCTACCTCTTCGTCATCGCCTACAATTTCTCCTGGGGCCCGCTGCCGTGGCCTTACGTGTCCGAGCTCTTCCCCACGCGCATCCGCGAGCCCGGGATAGCGGTCGGTGTGGCGAGCCAGTGGCTCTTCAACTTCGTCTTCTCGCTGACGACGCCGTACATGATCACCAACATGGGCTGGGGCACTTTCCTGCTCTGGGGGGTCTTCGACATCTGCATCGCCGCCTTCGCGTGGTTCGTTCTGACCGAGACGCAAGGGAAATCGTTGGAGGAGATTACGAATGTGAGCTCCACGCCCAGTGGGAAGGCGTTTATCGAGGATGACTTTGAGCATGAGGGGCGCAGTGGGAAGACGCCAGATATGCAGATCAAGTAGCTAGCCGGCGCAGCGATGGGGGCGAACAAGTCAGTATGGCGTTACGTTACGATGGGGAGGGAGCTGGGTCTTTGTGGATGTCGAGGGGATTGTCTGTCAGTCTACTCGTGAAGAAGGCTGCGGCTGCGTCATTTGGGACACGAGATGGGAAAGGGAAGGGGACATTCATATCAAATCTCAAGTAGTCACGCCGCCAAAAAGCTTCGCGCTCTCGTACGCATATCTACGTGTCCTAGTGACAACGAAACCTCATACCCCAGCCCACCCCCAACGCCACGCTGCGGAGACACGCGCAAAAGCTTGCTATGCCCATCTACTCGTTTCAAAAAAAAAACAAAAGAAAAACAATAAAACAATCACCAGCCTCCCGCCCCCTATCCCCGCGCCACCAACTCGCCCTCCAGCTCCCATACCTTCCTCCCTCCCCTCATCCTCCTCCTCCTCCTCCTCCACCGCCCAGAGCACCCGCAACGGCGACCGCGACATCCCCAAACAATCCACCACCCCCAACCACTCCGCCTCCACGATCCCCGTCCGCGCCCCGCGCTCCACGGCCATCATCTCCGCGATGTCGGCCATGCGGGCACGGATCGTGCGCGAGGCTTCCTCGGCGCGGGTGAGGCGGCCGCGGCGGGTGGAGGGCGAGGGCGAGGGCGAGGGCGAGGCTGGCGAGGAGGAGGAGGAGGCGCGGGCGCGGGCGGGAGAGGATGCCGGGGAGGAGGGCCAGGGGGGCGTCTCTGGGGTCGAGGCGTGGCGGGTCGGAGGGGAGGGTGTGGGTGCCGGAGCACGGGGCGGAGATGGCGGGGCCGGGGAGGGGGACCGGGAGCGTTCTGCTGCTGCTTCTGCTGCTGCTGCTGCTGTTCGCATCCCTTCGAAGGCGATGCGGAGGGGAGGGGGACTGGCGGCGCCGGCCGGGGCGCGCGCGAGGATGGTGCCGGCGAGATGGCGGTCGAGGGCGCGGCCGACATCGCCGTCGATGCGGCGGCC
>NAJQ01000225.1:0-40321 GCA_005059865.1 Friedmanniomyces simplex
CTCCCCCTTCGCCTCGTCAAAAACCCCAATCGCCAGTCTCCCCTCATACTGCGCCTGCAGCAGATCATCCAGCAGCAGATTCGCGCTCGCGCCGGGCAACATCATACTCCCCGAGCTAGCCTCCAGATGGAAAACGCCGACTTCATCTGAACTCAGCACGAGATTCACCTGCCCCCAGTGTTCCGGAGCGTAAGCGGCCCAGGAGAGCAGAACGCCTTTATCCGCCAATTGCCGCGCAGAATACTTGTACGACCCAAACTTCGGCTGCCGACCCGCACGCTCCAGTTCCCGCTCATGAGACCACTGTTTGGTAAACGGCAGGATGAACTTATGCTTCGCACCCTTCTTATTCGCGAGCGTGTGCAGGCACTGCTCGATATAGTCGTTGTAGCTCTTCAGCTGATCCTCCAGAAACGCGGCTTTGGAGTCGAGTTGGGAGAGGGTGGCGCGCGTGGCCTCGATTTCGCGCTGTCGGTCCATACGGCGTCGGTGCTTCTGGCGAATATCGGCCGCGAGAGCGTTGAGCAGGTCTTGGTAGTTGTTGTGTCTGCTGAGACGGAATTGTTGCGGTGTGTGTGGCTGTTCGAGCGCGATGATGTTCTCCAGGGCGTTGTGCTTGAGCTCGGCGTAGGTCATGCTTTCGAGGTCCAGCGCGTCGCGGCGGTCTTCGGAGTAGGCAGAGGGCGCTTCGGAGTAGACGGACTGCGCCCTCGCGCCTCGTAATGAAGCTCTGGGATCGAAGGAAGAGTTCGTCCGCTTGGGATGCCGGCGATCGTGCTCCTTCTCCGCCAGCTCCTCCCTCACCACCGCGATCCACCGGTCAGCGTCCTCATGACTGATGGGTCGACAGATGATCTCCATCAGGTTCGTGCCAGTCTGCACCTTGATCATGTACAACACCAGCCTCTTCGTCGCCATAAACAGCGCCCTCGCTTCCGCGTTCGGATCCTCTTGGACCGTGAACCGTGACTTGAGCGTCAGCGTAATCTCCCCTCCATTCGCCGCCCCACTCAAATCACTCTCATTGCTCTTCGCCGTGCCCAAATCCGCCAGGAGCTCTTTAATCGGATCATCCCTGCTCGGCGCCATGACGGGCAGATTATCCGTCACCAAGCTGTGCAGCGAGAAAATATCCGCGAGCTTGATATACAGCGTCGGCTTCGTCCGGGAGTACAGATCACTGAATTGATCCGCATCAAAGTACTCCTCTGCGCTCGGCAGCTCGAACAAATGCTGGAGCACCTCGTGCCATCGATCCAACGATTCCGTGATCCAGTTGTTCAACGGCTGCAGATACAAGTTCTCTGCGCCGAACAACCGCCCTGCAGCGACTTGCCCAAGCACGGTGGTGACCTGGCCCAAATTCCGCTTGTGCACCGGATTGAGTCCCCGATCAACGACACCCCACATCTCCGGCTCGCGGAGCGCAGGCAGCAGGTAGGACTTCCACAGCCAATTTCCCGCCAGCATAGCCAGGTGCGCCGGGTCCTCGTGCGAGAACTGCTGGCACAGCGCGCGATACTGCTCAGCCGTGACGAAGCGCACACCATACGGCATACGGTGCAGCGTCTCCTCCAGCGTCAAGAAGAACCCATCGCACAGATCCCGGAGGTCTTGCAGATGCTGGACGTACATCGGCCGGACATCGTGCTCGCGGATCGCTTGCTCGCGGGGCAAATCGCGAGGGCGACGGGAGGGCTGGCCGGTGGACAATTCCTCGTTATTCAACATAGCGCGGTAGATCTGCAGGGGGTCACTCTCGAGGTCGAGGTGCTCTTGGCCGCAGATGCCTTCCCTCACCATACTGCCGAACAGCGCCTTGAGGTATGTTCGGCAGGGCGGACTCCGGATATAGCTGAGGAGGAGTCGCTGGTGAAAAGCTCCGTTTTGCTGTCTGACAAAGTCGTCCAGTTGCTGTGATCGCTCTACCATGAGCTGCGTGCTGGCAGCCAGGATCTTGAGCAGGAAGTACTCCTCCCGACTCTTTTGGGCATACCCGAAGAGCGTCATGATCAGGCGTTCGAGGTTCTTCCCTTCCTTCTCCGCCAGACCACGAGCGGTCATCTGATGGAACAGTCGGGCCAGGTACGCCGGCTGCGTCTGCAGTATCAAGAACAGCTCCTCATACCCCGTCAGCTTCTTCCTCGACGACTTGTTCAGTGCCTTGAGATCAAAGCCCGATCCCTGTCCCGCGAGCGTGCTGCCTTGTCGTAAAAGCTGGGACGCCGATCCGCCAAAGTGCTTCTGATGCTTGACCACTTCGTCGAGCGTGATCTTGTTCTTGACCAGCAGCGCGATCTTGACGTCCAGCCCTTCGACATACCCCTCGACCAGCTCGTTCCGGCGCACGCTCTCGACAACTTGTCGACGGAGACGTTCTGCTTCCAACTCCCCTTCGAACTCCAGGTTGGTGTCCGTCAGCAAATGCAAATGCCGGCGCACGACCGGCAGAGGAGGATTCTTGCCGTTGACGAGGCTCTTATAGCTCTCCCCCTGCTGCTTCGCCCGTACAAACGACTGCAGCTTGATAACCCTCTGCATGTTCTCCCGGTAATGCTGCTGCTTTTCCACGAACCTGGCCCGGACACCATACGCTCGGGCAGCAGCCTGGAACTGCATAATCTCGTCTTCGCACTCCTCGAGCTCGGCGAGAAGGGCCCCAACATGGCTCCTGAGCAGCATCGCGCGGGCGAAAGCCTGCAGCTGCGCGATACTGTCCTCTTCTTTTTCCATGGCGACGAGCTGGTCGAAGACGCGTTGACGTTGGATATACGCTCGCGCCAGGGACTGCAGGGTCGTTATTTGTGACTCCTGGTCCTCCAGAGCTGATAGCTTCAGCCCGACGTCTCTGCGTTGGAGCATGGCCCGCGCCAGGGATTGGAGCTGTAGCACCTTTTGATCGTGCTGTTGCAGATCGCTACGCAATTGATCCGTCCGCTGTCTGCACACCACTCCTCGTGCACGCGCCTGGAACGAAGCAATGCTAGTGCTCGTCGTCAGAAGCTCAGCCTTCTTGACCTTGACCGCTCGGCGGGCCGTATGTGCGCGAAGCAGCGTCTGTAACCTGATGATGCCAGTCTCTCGCCCTTGAAGAGCACCTTGAGTCCGAGCATGCTGTAGCCTGACAAGCAAGCCACGAGCCGCAGCCTGAACATCGGTGATGGTATGCTCGTGCATTTGGAAGTGACCGTGGTGTCTCTTCACCTCCTTTCGCTGTATCAGACCCCGAACAGCAGCCTGCAACCGTACTACGTCCACAGATACTTGCTTGGCCGCTTGTCGTTGACTTCTGGCATGATTCCGCACTCTCGCTCCTCTTACAGCAGCCTGCAGCGCCGTAATTGTATCCTCCACATCCCACAAATCATTCATAATACCACCCACCCGCAACCGCTCCAGCGCGCCCCGGGCTTGCGCTTGAAAAGCCTCCACCTCCGTCCCAGCCTCCTGCGTCTCATGCCAAACATCACTCGCCTTCCACCTCCCCAAAGCTCCACGAATAGCAGCCTGGAACTCCTTCAGCCCATGCCGCTGCTTCTGAAGCTGGACTTTAATCTGCTTCGTCTCCGCCCTCTGCCGCCGCCCTCGCCACAGACTCTGCACCGTCACCACCGCCTGCTTGTTGTCCCGCCAAGCGCGCTGCTTCCTGTGCAGTCTCCTCCGGATCAAGAAAGCCTTCGCGGCAGCTTGGAAGCGTCGGGTCGAGGAGTCCATGGCGTGCTTGAAGTCGGAGATCTCGCGCGCGAAACCGCCTCGGGCCACAGCCTGGAACTGCGCGATCGCCTCTTCGGCATCCCAGAGGTCTTGCATATCCTGACCGAGCCGTAAGCGTACCATAGCGCCGCGTGCTTGGGACTGAAGATCAAGCAACACCTCCTCCTGCTCAGCCAGAAGTTCCTCAGGTGTGGGCTCGGGCTCCGGTTCCGGCTCGGGCTCAATCTGCATCGCCTCCCTCATGCCGCCGAAATTGGGCATCGCCACACCGGACCGATCGATACCCTTCTGCGTCTCCTCCAGCTCGTGCTCCTCGAAATGCAACTGCCCGACTAAGTTACCGATCCGGAAATCCACGATCCCTTTCCGGTAGAGCAACCACGACAGCGCGTGAATGCAGTAGATGACCTTCGGGATATTCTTTTTCTCATACAAATCCACCAGCTCGAACCTGAACAGCTCCGGCAACTCCGCCTCGCCCAGAAAGCGAAAGAACATGGCGATATTGTCCGAGTGCCGGAACTGCAGCCGCGGACTGCGGAAGATGCGCAAGGACCCCAGCGCGCGTTGTTGATCAAGCGGCAATGCAGGCGCCAGTCGCACGACCACCTCCGCGAGCGTGACGCCGTCCCGTAGAGCCTCTTCCAGCTGCACGATAGGAGGTAGCTCGGCCGGCTCGAGCACATCCATGATCCAGGCCCGCGCTTCGCCGATATGGCAGAGGTACTCGTACGCGGCGAGATGCTTGCGCTGGGTATCCATCCACCGCGTGCTGGAGTACTGCGAAGCGAACTGCGACTGGCCCTTAGCCGGCTTCACCGTATCCGAACGCTGCAGTCTCCGTCTCCCTGCCAAGCCCACTACTTGCTCTTCGGGAGAATGCACGCCCATGTCCTCGCTACCACCACCGCTTTCCGAAGCCAGCTTGCTAAGATGGCGGAGTTGCGGGGTGGACGATTTCTGCAGTTTCGCCAGATCGTCGCCGTCCAGTTGCGGGACGCTGGTGTCCACCGATGAGAAGCGGGCATGCCCACGCTCCCGAGGTCGAGTGCTGGCGCGCATCGAGTCGGATCGCGACAAGGTCGCGAAGCTGTTCCTGGCGGAAGCGGAGGGTGGGCTGATCGTCAGGTTCGGCTCAGGCGAAGAAGCAAGCGTAGTGTCCAGGCTATAGCCTCTCGTGTGCGACGGCGGTCTAGGCGGTGGCCGCATGCTCTCGTCCTCGCTCGGCGGCCGCGGTAGATGATAGCTATGGTTCTCCTTCGTCGGCGATGCGCTCCCAACCGGCTTCCTAGGCAGCGGCGCGACAGCACTGTCAGTCCGCGTGTTAAGCTCAATAGGTCTAAGCGCGCTCCTGCTCTCCGTCCTCCCAATCCCCGACCGCCATTCATCATCCCTGACTTTCTTCGGGCTGACATCCATCGTGCGACTAGCTTTCGGCGTATGCTGGACCTGCTCCGCCTGCTCGCGCTGCTCCCACTTGGCAAACGCCGCGTTCTTCTTCACCGGGCTCTCGCTCCGCTCCCGCTTGGCGCTCGTTCGCGTCACGAAGGGGTCGCTGGCCGCGTCATAGCCGCCGTAGCTTCCCTGACTAGGCGCCGAGCTGGCGTTGCTGCTCAATGTGCCGTGTCGACCCGGTATGGACGAGTTCTCGGTGTCGCTGTTGTTCGAGAGGGTAGAGAGGGTGTGACGCAGTGGGGAGCTCTTCTGCGGGCTGTGGTCGCGGAAGCGGTTGTGCGGCGGCGAGGTGGGGGACCGGTAATGAGACATGGTGATGGTGGTTGCCCTTCAGGCCGGGCGACGTAGGTGGTTGCCAATGTGTGTCCGAGAAGGCGCGTCACGCTGTGAGGTGTCGCCGTCGCAGTCGCAAGCCAGTCATGCCGCCCAAATCATCTCACTGCCTGTACAGAACGGCGGCATGATTCGCGGGTATATGAACAATGAAGGAGAGAAGTGGAAGATGCTGCGTCGGTCGCGTATGTCGGCCTCGTTGCACAACCGCCGCCTTTGTTTTGGTCTCATCAACACGGGAAAGTCAAATCGGGCCGACCGGTCAAAGTCGAAGTTGAGATCGATGTCTCGGTTGCTATCCCACCTACCGATCGCAACTTCGAGAGGGAACGCTGGCGCCTGCGGCGACGGAAAGTCTGGGCTCAAGCATGGCTATGGAGTAATGCCGGGAGCGGCGATGCCATGTTTCGTACCCAAGCCCCAAGGTGGAGTATCGAAGACTATCTCGGCGGGAACCTGGAGCCGAGGCAGGCGCCGCACGTCGTTGAAGACTGGCCCGACGTTGAGCTTGATGTTACGGAGGGGCAGAACGCTGAGAGCAGGCTAGCGGAGCGGGAGGTTGTCTACGGTGGCGCGGGCAACATAGACTACATCAGGGCGGCGGGCTTCACCGGCTGGTGAGATTGACCGTTTGCTTGGCTCGGATCAGAGCTGAGCTACGTCTGAAGCTTGCTAGGGGGCTGACGTTACGGTATCCGCCGGACTAAGAAGAGTTCATGACTATTTCACAGAGCTCGTGATCTGGGTATTTGTGAGGCCTAGTTCTTTCAGCGAGCACTACATCTTGGGCACCCATTCGCCGTTGCCTTTCGCCGACCCCGACTCCTGAGCCTCAGATTTGCCATTCCATGCCTTCGGCACCCACTCCTCAACATCTGCGAGTAGCTCCGCTGGCTGCTCCATCGCCTGCAACAAGTCAGTATCTGCTCTATTAACATCCGGCACCGCTGTACTCACCGCGAAATGTCCACCCTTCTGATGCTGCCCATACGACACAATATTGGCCGTCCCCGCCGCCCACGTCCTCGGCACGGGGACCAGCTCCTTCGGGAACAATGAGTACCCAGATGGCTTGCTGACGTACTCTGGCGGCGGACGGTCTTTCTCGAACATGCCCCGATACGGGTAGATACACCGCGGGAATGTGTCAGTCAGCCAGTACAGAGTGACACTCTCCAGGATCTGTTCCAGGGGCGGATCATCATCAGTCCATTCGAGGAACTTTTCGCCAATCCAGGCAAGCAATGCCAGAGGAGAGGCGCTGAGCGCCAGACCGATCGTGCCAGTCCTGGTACTGTGTTCCATGGCGTACGCCATGCCCGTCTCACGCCACGCGCCGCCTCTGGCCATCACTTTCCGCTCAAAGTCGTCGATCTGCTTTGCTTTCTCCTCGTCCTTCGGCGGCCCCGTGAAGTAGGCATTCAGATGCATACCTCTGCACGCATCGTACTTAGCCGCCAGGTGCCGGCCAATGATACTGCCAATATCACCACCCTGTGCGAGGTAGCCGGATCCAAAGCCGAGACCGACCATAAGCTTGTGCATCAGATCTCCCGCCTGAACAACATTGTAGTCCGCGTCGACCGGTGGGCCCGAGGAGTAAGTGTACCCCGGCAGGCTCGGCGCGATGACATGGTACGGCAGATCCTTCGGCGAGTACCTCTCCTTCAGAATCCCGAAGATCCCCAAGAACTCCAGGAACGAGCCGGGCCACCCATGGAAGAAACCAATGGGCACCGCCTCCGGGTTCTCGGAGAAGAGGGCCATGAAGTGCACGTCGATCGTGATGCCGTCGTCGCCCGTGACGGGGACGGTGAAATGCGGGAACGAGTTGATGTGGTCCTCGTGCTTGCGCCAGTCAAAACTCCCGAGCCAGTGGTCTTTGGCGTTGGCGAGCCAGTCGCGCCGCATGCCGTACTTGCGGTCTTTGCCGCTTACCAGGCTTTCGCCCTGGTTTTTGCTGGTGTTCTCGAAGACCGCGGGTCCGATGGGGGAGAGCTTAAGGAGGGTCTTCATGGCCTCCAGCTTCTCGTCGTCGACGTGAGCCTTGAACGGTTTCGGGTGGAGCTTCGCTGAAGCTGGGATCTTGCTGAAGTTTGCCATTTTTGTATCAGGTCGCTCGAGATTGTCTGTGTTGAGTTATTGGTGAGTGCTGGTCTCGAAGCAAGAGGATGAAGCTATATATCGACGATCAGAATCGTCAGGCAACGCTCCCGAATTGCCGAGAGTACCGTATCGAGAGTGAGTGTCCCCGCCCTCTTGTTGGTAATACGATCCTCGCACGCAAACGGTCACCGCGTGGTGCAAACAAACCTGCACTATCACTGGATGGTGGCGTCCATGGACTGTGCTGGCGGCGAGCTTGATTAGGGCAACGGATTTTGTAATATCATCGTTCGAGGTTGTCGTTGCAACGATCGGCAGCCGGGAGCGTACATGCATGCTTTCAAAGCTGGACGGCATGACACCGATCCCACTACTCCGATACGGAGCTGGAGTGTGAGTGCCAGTGAAGGGTAGTTGAACATCAGAACCCTACAGCGGTGTGTGCGCTCCGAAGGAATACTTACACTCCAGGCTTCATGCTCTATATCTAGGACCGCCCGTGCCCGTACACGTACACGAACAACACTCACCGGTCCAGCCCGTCAAAGCTCACCATCCTCGTCACCAGCTTGACAATCCCCGTCTCACTCATATCCAACCCCGGCTCGTCTACCTTGCGCGCCAGCAGATCGTCCAGTATCATGCGCAGCCGCGACACCAGCACGCCAACCCTAGCCCAGCCCTTCAGCCTCAGCCAGCCATCCACCAGCAGACCGCGTCCTTGCGGGTCGATCTGGATGGAGCCGCCGAACATCAGGAGGCTGTAGACGTTGAAGGGCGTGAGGTCACGGATGAAAATCTTGCTGGTTTGCATCTTGGCGAAGTAGCCTGCATAGATTGTTAGCTGCGGTCAATCATACGAGTACTTTCCTTCGACCTACTCATGAAGACGCTACTGCCGGGAAACCCTTGGGCATCGAACATCGTGGATCCAGGATGCACGAAGACCCTGCCGTTATCCTCGTTGAAGTACTTGATAGTATGAGCTTCCGGGTCGACGGCCACCGCCCCGGCTGCAGAGGCCTTGTACTTCGCATCAGGGAAGTCGATCCGCGCTATCTGCGGCTGAAAAGCGCCCGCTAGAAGCGCGCGAAGCAGAGCATCACTGCCGTTGTTGCGGTTGTATGTCTCCGGCACACCGTATCCGCCGGAAGGTAGGAAGCCAATCTCCTTCAGCGAGGAAACATATTGCGATCGCGTGTTAGCAATATCCATCAGAGTTTGATGGTTCAAGAAGTTCTCGTCGCACCACCTCCGAAGAGAAGAGGTTGGCTCGCCCCGTGAGCGTCGCTCAGACCACTCTTCAAACGCCCGCAAGTCGCATATCAGATCACCTTGCCCACTGCCGAACACCGCTTTTGCCACTTTGGCTTCGTCTCGCTTAGCCTGCGGACTCACGAACGGACTCTTGATAGTCAGCGTGGCTGCGACAGTCAGGCAGGCATCAAGACACCCAAAAGCAGCACCGTATACCATCAGCTTGCTGCATCGTAGATCGGCCGGAATCATAGACATATGGCGTCCCAGCGCCGTGAGCTCATTCCTATCGAGCGCACCAACACGAGTGAGCATGTCCAACGCGCCGCTGACGGACAAGGACGCCGGCGGCGTGAGGGCCGAGGCCAGGAAAGCGGGCACATCGTCCACGCCCATAGCCTTCACGGAGAGACACAATTGCTCCAGAGGGACTCGTCGGATCTCCGGCTCAGGCCGTTCAGCCATCTTCAGCTCCTGCATTTTGGTATACAGCTTATAGCACTTGCCGGCGCGCACTCTGCCCGCACGACCACGCCGCTGCTTGCACGCTGCGCGCGAAGCCCACATCTCTGTCAGCCGCACCATGTTGTTGGCCGGGTCGAAGCTCGTCTCCTTAACTCGGCCGGTGTCGATGACAGCGACGATATCATCTATCGTGATCGAGGTTTCGGCCACATTGGTCGATGCTACCACTTTGCGCATGCCCTTCGGAGGTCTGGCGAAGACACGACGCTGGTCCGCGCTTTGCAGTCCGGCGTGCAGCGGCAGAGGGTGGAGGTTAGGGATGTCACGCAGTCTCCGCAAGGTCTGATCGATCTCCATGGTGCCCGGCAGGAAGATGAGGATGCCGCCATCAGCGTCACCAAGCTCCGCATCGATGTACTGGACCGTGTTGGCAACGAAGTCGTAGTCGATGGTGTGGCCGTCATGTCCAACTTGCTTGTACTGCTTCCTTGGTTTCTCTTTCCGCGGCGCACTCCGCTTGCCACCAAAGCTGAAGTCGTCCTCCCAATCCGAAGCTACATCGGAGGCCGCCTCGTCCCCGTCCATTAGACCAGCATACCCCATGATCTGGAGGAGCTCGTTCCTGTAGACGTCGTGTACCGGGTGCGTGCGGCCCTCAATCTCTACCTTCCCTACCCTCGATACACCCGAGAAGTACTGCTCAAAGACATTCGCGTCGAGCGTAGCGCTCATGAGTATGAGCTTGAGGTCCTTGCGCAGCTTCAGCACATCTCTGATAAGCACCAGCAGGAGGTCGGTATCCAGGCTCCGCTCATGCACCTCGTCAAGCACGATATGGCTGACATCACCCAAGCTATCAACGACGTCCTGCGCGCTGCCGCCGGAGGTCTGCAGCCTTCGCAAGAGCACACCGGTAGTCACGAAAGTGATCTTCGTCGTCCCAAATTTCTGCTTCGACTCGCCGCGGATGGTATATCCGACTTCATCGCCGACCCTCCCACATCGCTCATCCGCTACACGGTCGGCCAGCCCAATAGCAGAGATACGGCGTGGCTGCGTGCAGATGATGTTTGCCTGCTCACCGTACCCTTGCTTGATCAAGTCGTCAAGCACAAACTGCACGCTTTGGGTCGACTTGCCGGATCCCGTCTCGCCGGAGATGATAGTCACTTGATTCACGGTGACGGAGCCGACAATCTTGTCACTTAATCTCCACGCGGGCAACCCTTTGCGTACTTGAAGCATCTTCTGCTGCTCGGGCGTACTTTGCTTAGCCCACCAGCTGGCTTGCATGCGAGCACTGACGGGGCTGTTCCGTATCCAAGAGAGTGGCTTGGGGTGCCTGCGTTGTCGCTTCCGCGATGGCGCGGCTGCCGCGGAAGTGTCTGCAACGGTCGACGTAGCGTTGGCGATATCACGCAACCTGTCTGGCCGCTCAATGATGCGCGGCACCTCCTGCTCCAGCCAGTCAAGCATGTTGAACAGCATCATCTCGCCCAGTAGGTTACTCTGTGCATGCAGCAGCAGCTGCCTGAGGATGCTGAGCTTGATATATGCTGGCAGTGCCACTTCGATGGAGATGGCAGGCAATGCGTTAGGGTAGTGAGACGGTTGTCGCGCACGGATGGTAATGGCTCCACCGGAGGGTGTTCGAAGCTCTAGCTGTATGCTGCATGTACCGCGCTCGCAGCTGTACCGCTCAGTGTAAATGGCTTCGAGCGTCGCCTGCTCTTCGTTCCAGAGTTCTGTCCCGTGGTTGTCATCGTCTCCGTTGGTCTGTGCTAGAGACGCAGCCTGCCCGAGGAGACGACGCTGCAATGCGAAAGCCGCTTTCGCCTCATCACCTGCGCAAGCGTCGAGGATTTCTGCACAGACATCTGCAGAGTAACCCGTAGAAGCGAGTCGCTTGATGCGACTCTCGCGCTGAAGATCGTTCGCCGCGAGTGCAAAGCCAGCAATATAGTTCTCTGGCAATGCCCAGGGCGGCACGTCGTCTTCAGGCAAGTGAATCAACAGCCACTCGATGCACTCTTCCAGGCTGCCGCAAACCTCGACCGCTTCCGCGATATGGCTCGGGCGGAAGCCGTAGCTAGACAGCTTGTCCTTGATCGCACGCACCTCTCGTTCAGCAAGCTGCACATCGTATGGGTTCCAAACGCCGTCACTCTTGACCATTCGCTCGACCTCCTTGCGCGTCTTCACACCCATCTCCACCTTCGGCACCCTCTGCCACCCCTTCTCCACCTTTCGCACCTGCCCATCCAGGCTGACGGTATTGTTTTGCTTTGCACTCTCTTCTCGCTTCTTCTCCCTGACCGCGATCTCCTTCTCCCTCGTCACCCTCGCCTCGTCCCGATTCTTGACAGCCTGGAACGGGTCCGCATCGTACAGGTATCCCTGCCCATGCGCCACCGCTTCCTTCTTCAGCTCCTGAAAATCGCCCTTCCATAGATCGCGGTATTGTGGCGGCAGCGCCATAGCCATATTCTTCATGTTGCAGACCCTGAACAGCGCATACGTCGCCGCGAAATGCCTCGCCTCGACCGCACTCGGTTGCGCGCCTTTCTCCTGCATGTACTCTCTTGGCGGCATGATGGGCGGCAGCACAGTGATCTCCTGCGTTTTCGGGTTCTTCGCTCGCAGGTTCACGGCGCCAGTGAACCCATTCGGGTTGCGATGGATGGTGTACTCGGGCTTGTCCCAGGTTGGCTGCCGCTGCACATGCTCGTTGAAGAGTGTGATTGGCAGCTTGCCGGTCCATGATGAACCCGCGATCAGTGTCCTCGTGTCCGGCTTCTTCTTCTCGGCCTCCGGTTCAGGTACTGTTGTCGCCGCCGGTGTGCCGTTCGCTTTTGCGCCCTTGCTCTTACCGCCCGCCGCAGGAGTGGCAGCCTCTGCAGCAGGCGCAGGCTTCTTGGGTTTCTTCAGAGGGTGAGGCGCCATTGTGACTCCTACTGATACTTATGGCGCAGATTCATGGGTTGATGTCGATGTCTCAACCAAAGTCCGCAGAAAAAGTCCGTATTCTTCGCCTGACAGCACCTTTCTCAACGACCCTTACGTGAGTGCCAGAGTGACTTGGATGCATGGCGAAGACTTGGGAAGCGAGAATAAGTTCAAACATAGAATGATTGGGACTATCGCTAGCGTGGATGTTTGTGAATGAGGTCCAACGCGGTTGAGGGGCCGGAGAAATCTGTTCGAACAACGCACGGACGATGTGTGGTGTAGGAAACACACGAACTACGAGGATGACAACATTGGTCTCACAGTCGGGACCGGAGCCACGAGCAGTAGTACGCTACCAGGCATTACGACTATCTCATGTCGCTAGGAAACATATCGCTTCCCCTCCGCCACTCGCTCAGCAAGACATTTGTCTCAACCCTCAAATCTTCCACAATCGCATCGATCTTGATGTCATTCCTATCATACCCGAATGGGTCCTCCAGCTGTGCTCCGATAGCCTCAATCCCGTAGAGCGTGAACGCAATGAACGCCGTGAGCACGATCGTCCACCAGCCCATCTCCCTCACCAGCGCAAAGGGCAAGACGCAGTCGAACAGAGCCAGCACTTGTCGCATGTGGATGAGATACGCTACCGGCAGGGGCGTGAGGTGGATCGTCTCCAGACTGCCATACGCCGAGACCAATGCGTTGAGCTGGGCGGTCATCTGGCTGGCTTGCGGAGCATGGAACCACCCCCGATCATAACCACGCTTGATGTAGCCTTCCACCTGCAGGCTTAGCTGCAGAAGCAGGCCCAGGCCTTGATCCTCGAAGCCACGGGTGCCAGCGGGTAACAGCTCGTTGTACTCGGGCTTCGCTAACGAATGGCTTTCTCGCCTTCGGCGTACGACCTCGAAATCCGGCATCAGCAATGGAAGCGTTGTTGCACTCCACTCCGCTCTGAGGTGATGTTTAGTAGCGTACATCATGCCGAGTAGGATCCGAACAATACGCTCCGTATCCGCTTTCTCAGCTTCCGTAAGAGGCGGGCCGTTGGCCTTATGCGAGCAGGTGAGAAAAGAGCGTGTGAGATTCCGAATGCACGTCTCGATGGCTGTGATGTGCTGGGTGCCCTGCCAAAAACGGTCGTACGATGTGCTGTTCCGGAAGACGAGCATCAAGCCAACCACAATCGACAGACTTGGAATGACGCTGCTCGGGATGCCCAAGTGACCCTCCTTGACTTCATCAATGTAGCATATCAAAGCTGCGAAACCCGCATGCAGCACAACCGGGATGCCAATGTCGATGTGTATTGCTCCTTTGATAAAGCGGAGAACAAGAGGCCAACGCCGTGGCTTCTTGCGATGAGTATGGTACAGCGGGAATGTGGGCGATCTCATGTGGTGTGGTCTTGAAGTCGGCATGTTTCTCATGAGGCGGCCACAACCTATCAGTGGCGGCTTCAGTCAGGTACTATTGTTGAACCCAGCTTTCCCTGGAGCATGCAAGCCGGGGACCTCTCAATCTCGAAGCTGTATTGATCGTTCTCGAATTGACGCTGCTGTTTTGCAGAACATGAAGCAAGCACGAGGTCGGTCAGAAGCCGACGACGTGCGGGTGCCGGCCCATCTCGCTTGGCATCCCGAGGCACGTGACCATTGAGAACACAGCTGTGGCCCGTATCAAGCATGCAAAGTTCACAACGGTGTGTCAACGCTCCCTATAACCTCCTCGATAACATCCTCAACAGTCACGCCCCTCAGCATTTCCTTCACTGCCGCAGGATCGCTTCCCCACAGCAGCGTCCGCTCCGTCTCTGCGGTCGTCAGAATGACCCTATGAGGGTACACCTTTTTCACGGCCAGCGTGACCAAAGAAGGTGGAACATAGTCCAGTCCGTGCAGCGGAGCCAAGGCCTTGGCCACGGCGCGGAGATGGCGTGTAGCCGTCGCGGTAATCCCACCCTTGACGTACCGGCTCTGGCGCATGAAGACGACAATATTGTGGAGATAGGCATCAACTTCCGCCGTCAGACGTGCTTCATCGGCCTGTGAGTGCAATGACTTGATCTCGTCGCGGGAAAAGGCGGGCGTGGCATATTTGTCCATAGTGCCCTCGACGTGCGGGAAGCCGTCTTCTGCTTCGTGGAAGTGAGAGATACCGAACATGTCGTTGAGATGGTGAGTCAACCGCGCGTCCGGTTTGGATGCCACGACGACGAACAAGAAGTCTTTCGACGCTGTGTGCATCGCCGTGCGCGTGAAGATGCGTTTCGTCCGCAGAAGCTCGAGGGCCTGTACCTGAACGTTGGGCCCTGCCAAATCGAGGTTCGTAGCGATAATGACATCCGCTATGCGCCGATCGTCCAGCGTAATGTTCGCGCTTCCAGAGCGAGCTGGACTATGTCCGCGAGACGGGTACGGGTTCGTCGGAAGCCTCAAGTTATGCGTGCTGCCCCGGTGCTCGGGTGCATCCTTGAAGGAATCATCGTTGGCGACCAAGATGGCTTCGCTGAACTCGTCGACGGTTGTCCTCGAGCAGTCAATGACTGCGGTCTGCAAGCCGAATGTCTCGGTGCAGCTTAGATGTAGCTCGTCCCGGAGATCCTTGGCCGCGTCCGATACGCTGTAGAAGATGCAATGTTGGTCCGAGGTGAGGGATACTAGGATAGCAAGGTCCAGGTCGCTCACGTTCTGCAGCCGGGCTTGTAGTAACTCGTCCATGCTGGAATCGGGGATTTGGTTGGTCTTTTGAGACGGTCATGCCATTGATGTCTTGTTCAGTCTGGGCCCGAGACACGAGATCATCACTATCGCCAAACGCTCTATTCTCCATGTAGCCATTACGTCCCGGGGCACTTTCCCGGACGTCGAGCGAGTGATTGTGAACTCAAGAGCGTCGCAAGATCTGGAGGAAGTCTCCCTTCTCGCACGGACCACGCTGCGACACGCTGCGAAAGAGGGTCTCGGCCTGTCTGGTGCTGCTGTCAACCTTGCTGCCTCGTCGTTCCATATACATGTAGTCACTCAAGCAACAATGCCTTCAGTACGATGATCTTCGACTCGGCGCGCAATGTCGAAGCCCACAGCGGACTGGGAGCGCGTGGGCGACCGCTTCTACCGCAAGACGCAGCTCTACACCTCCGTCTTCGACCCGGAGCTTGAACTGGAGAACTACGTCGTCACCGGAGCTCCATATAGCGGCGCAGTAGGTACGCACTCCCGCGACGCGTCGCAGGACAGCGCTGACTGCCCCAGCACTCTATCGCGATGAGGGAAAGATATACGCATACCGTGGCTCTCAAGCAGCCAAACCCACCATCGACATCCACAGTTGCGCCGGCAAACTCATTAGGCAGATATCATGGGACAACGGCAGGATAAAGGCACTGGGGTGGTCGGACGATGAGCGGCTACTAGTGGTCACGGACGATGGTACCGTGAGAAGCTACGCGGACTTGCAAAGCGACTTCACCCCTTTCAATCTCGGCCATGGCGCAGAGGAGCATGGGGTGCAGGCGTGCAAATTCTGGTCGACCGGTTTCGTCGCTCTTTTAGGCAACAACAGCATTGTTGCCGTCACGCGCTACGATGAGCCTCGGCCGCAAATACTTGCTTCAGCGCCCGGGGGCGAGGTCATGTCCTGGACGGTCATACCACCGGAGCACACATCTTCGCGCTCAGTTGAGGTACTCTTGGCGATCGCGAAGACGGTGTACGTCGTAGACGCCGCTGAGTGCGAAGACCGTGGTCTCGAAGCTGGACCTTTCCGCCACATCAGTGTATCCCCGAACGGCAAGTTTATCGCTTTGTACACCGAGGACAGCAAAGTCTGGGTTATCACCAGCGACTTTCAGGACAGGCTCAGCGAGTATGAGTCAAAGGTCAAGACCCCACCGAAGGACCTACAATGGTGCGGCAACAACGCGGTGGTGCTGGCCTGGGAGGACGAGCTGCACTTGATCGGACCGAACGGTGCAGCTTCCAAGTTCTATTACGACTCCTTCATGCATCTCCTGCCGGATGTAGATGGCATCCGGGTGCTCACAGGCGATGTTTGCGACTTCCTGCAGAAGGTGCCAGATCCGACCGAGGAAGTGTTCCGCCTCGGCTCGACCTCACCAGCCTCAGTTTTGCTGGATGCGCTTCAGCAGCTCGAAAAGAAGTCGCCGAAGGCGGACGACGACATTCAGCTGATCAAAGCGAACCTGGACGAAGCGGTCGATGTGTGCGTTCGAGCCGCTGGTCAAGAGTACAGCATCCATTGGCAGAAGCAGCTGCTGAAAGCCGCATCTTTCGGCAAATCAGTGCTCGATCTCTACAACAGTGATGACTTTGTAGACATGACCGAGGCATTGCGGGTGCTCAACGCAGTACGCTTCTACCAGATTGGCCTGCCTCTTTCATACGACCAGTACATCCGCCTGACGCCAGAAAGGCTCATGCAGCGACTGATTAACAGACAAGAGTATCTGCTCGCTCTCAAGGTGTCGGAGTACCTGCATCTGCCTGTGGACCGTATATATGTGCATTGGGCTCGGCAGAAGGTACGGTCGTCAAGTACGGACGAGGACAGTATCTGCCAGGAGATTGTTCGCAAGCTGGATGGCAAACGTGGAATCTCGTTCGAAGAGATCGCGCGTGCCGCTTTTGACGAAGGCAGAGGCACGCTCGCGACTGAGCTGCTCGAGCATGAGCCAAGGGCCGGCAAGCAAGTGCCGCTGCTGCTCAGCGTGGGTGAAGAGTCTATTGCGCTGGACAAGGCCATCGAGAGTGGCGACACCGACCTGGTGTTCTATGTTCTGCTGCACCTCAAGAAAAAGATTCCGCTCTCAAGCTTCTTCCGCACAATCAACAGCCGGCCCGTCGCCACCGCCATCGTGGAGTCTTCGGCCATCGATCAGGACCGAGAACTGCTCAAGGACCTCTACTACCAAGACGATCGCCGCGTCGATGGTTCTAACCTCCTACTGAGCGAAGCACTATCAGCACCCGACATCACCGCCGCAACCGACAAACTCAAGATGGCCGCTAAACTGCTGCGTGACAGCAAGGAGTTCGCACCCCAAGTCGCTGCTCTCGAGGACGCGCAGAGACTCCTCCGTTTCCAGGAGGCGTTTGAAAGGGACCTCACGGAGCGTTTCGTGGGGCTGAGCGTCAACGAGACAATGAGCAAGTCGATCAAGATGGGGAACATGAAGCGCGCGCAGAAGGTGCAGACGGAGTTCAAGGTGCCGGATAAGACGTATTGGTGGGTCAGGCTCCGGGCGCTGGTTAGTCGAAGGGATTGGAGGGAGTTAGAGGAGATGAGTAAGGGGAGGAAGAGCCCGATCGGGTGGGAGGTACGATACACTATACCCTCCGAGGCATACTCCGAGCTCATCATTGTGCTGACACGTATGTTCTCCAGCCCTTTTTCAACGAGATCCTCGGCGCAGGTAACACCAAGATCGCATCCTTGTACATCCCGAAATGCACGACTCTGACGGTTGGCGAGCGGATCGAGATGTCGTTGAAGTGCGGCATGGTCGCAAAGGCCGGCGAGGAGGCTTTGAAGGCGAAAGACCGTGGTGCTTTGGAGGAGCTGAGGAAGCAAGCAAGTGGCAACGCTCAGCTGGATATTGATCGCATGATCGCGCAGCTGCAGAAGGGGCGTTGACAGCATGTAGGCTTGAGAGGGCGTGGAGTCAGAGCTTTTCGGTCTCGTGGGCCGAATTTGATGGCCGCCGCCTCCGAGCTTGTCCTGCACCCCGCTTTGACCGTCAGGTACGAGAGAATGCCGGACTTCAGGTCGGCAAAGCACAATCACTGTCCATCCAACGTACGGCTAGAGACCTACCGAAGTGCCTTGCCGCGTCCTGCTGACTGAGGTGGAGTGCCTCAATGGCGTCGCTGCTTCGTCGTACATAAACAGCATGGTGGCTCCAGTCTGGTACTCTTGACGGTAAGTGTGTGGATTCACGTGCAGTTTTCTCCTAAACCAGACCTCACAATGCGCCTCTCACTCCTCGCCTCACTCTGCCTGGCAGCCATCGGCGCCGTCTCGCAGCAGACCCCAGGCATATACAGCCCAGCCCCGCCTCCACCGCCCGGCCTGACTTTCCTCTACACCTGCTACGCCGTCTGCGAGAACAGACTCTACACCACGCAAGGCCCGCGAGGCCTACGGACCACAATCCCCATCATCGGCGGCAACTTCACGGGCCCCCGCCTCCGTGGCCAGATCCTCGACGTGGGCGCCGATTGGGGCGTCACGGACCCTCAGACCGGCATCTTCAGCGCGGATACACGATATAATTTCCGCACGGACGACGGCGCGAATATCTTCCTGCAGACTTCAGGTCCCGCGCAGCCGGATGGGAGTCTGCATTTGAGGGGGATCTTTGAGACGGGGGATAAGGATTATTACTGGCTTAATAACATCGTTGGTAAGAGCGGAAGGAGGCCTGTCTTGCTCCGTTGACAGGTTGTGGGCTGACTGAAGGGGTGTAGCTGTTGGAGTGCTGAACGAGGTTTCGAGCACTAATATCACGTTCACTTTGAGGATTGATATGTGGCATGTACGTGGCACCTCCAGCGCAGGCGTTTTTCGAAAAAGCAATCTTGGCTGACCAGTCGTAGATTTCCAACGACTGGAACTCGACGACGTTCTACAACGGGACGACGTACCCACCGCAGTAGGATAGGCTGTGGACGGCTTCGACCTCGATGAAGCCGTCGAAGTGTCCTGCTGACCACTCTTTGTGGAGTGTGCATGGAGACGCTCTACGCAGGCATCTGGAATCTGGTGCAGGAGTGAGTGAAGAAGCACTTTGATGCCGTTGGCACCAGGAGCAGCCTGATATGCAGAATCATTCGCGGAACCCATCAACGTCGTCTGCTTGCACGTTGAAACCCTTGCAGGTCATTCCTGACCGGAGTTCCAGCGTGTCGTTCATCACCACTTGTTACAGGCCTGCAGCGCTGCAGAGGGATTTGAGCAATGACATGCGCCTGAGCGGCTCTCATTACGCCGAGTCTGACCATGATGGCCCCTAAACCACTTGCTCCATGCTGCTGCTACTCTCAATCCTTTAGAGCACCTTGGAAGCGCCCAGTTCAGCAGCGGCACGCATTGCAATGACGGGCTCGATGGTCCGAAGTGAAATTGCGGTTGTTGTGCCCCTCAATTATCGACATATGCTTTCCTTCTTGCATCGACGTAGAGACGCACTCTTCTCCCCCTTCATATGGACAGAGGATGCAAACATGAATTGATGTAACATGAATGCTCTGAGTGTGACGTTGGCGGCTCTGCCCGCGGCTTCGTTCCGCTGAACAATTTGGGACACCTTGCATCCATGTCGTTGCTCTCTCTACACCTTGCACCTATTACTACTGCACCAATACACCGCAGCCATGGTTTCACTGAAGCTCACTGCATTCGCCCTTGTGGCACTGCGAGCATTAAGCGCGGTTGCGCAGATCCCCGAGGGTGTGCAGGTGCGGCAATACGCTGGAGTAACAATATCGTACTCGTAGCTAACAACTCCAAAGATCGAGAATGTCGAGGAATACCAGGACGACATCAATGAGGAAGATACCGTCGGCAGCAGCCCCAACCTCGCCGTCGAGATCAGCACCTCCTTCCCTCAATCCGAGATCTTCGGTGTCAAGCTCGTAGGTCATCCCATTGGGTGTGAACCGCGACGGCTGTCCGAGGCTTATGCTAACTCGGCCACCCATCTATTTGAGGTCAACGGGCATGCCACGCAAGCGATCCTCGACGTCCACAACCACGAAACCGCGCCCATCAGCGTCCTGATCGTCGGCGGTTCCCTGACAACACCCATCGACACTCCTGGCGCACCCGACCCCCCTGTCGTCTTGAGGAACTTGACCGCCCAGAAGTATGGCGTGCAGATCCCGGCCGGCGAGAGCGAGACTTTGACGTACAGCTTCGCTACGGAGTTCCACCCCCAAGATCTGAGACTGAGTCTGGCGACGGTACTACAAGATAGCAAGGGCGCTGTGTTCACGAAGATGGTGTACAACGAGACGGTTAGCGTGGTGGAGGCACCTCTCTCGTTCTTTGTAAGACTGAGCACTATGATCCAAACGTCAGACATGGATGGCTAACACCTTTGGCTTGACGCAGGATCCGCAAATGTACGGAGCACAACACTACACTATCAAACACTGTATACTGACAATACGGTCATAGCATCTTCCTCTATCTCTTCCTTCTCGCCGCTTTTGGAGGAACCTGCTTCTTCATCTACACCACCTGGATCACGACCCTCTTTCCGCAGAAGCGCCGCGGCGGCAAGGGCGGCGAGCGCGCCAAGAAGTCTTCCGGGCAGAGCAAGAAAGTCGACCCGGCGGACCAGGTGTCTGTGGTAGGTGCAGACGGGCCGGCTGTCACCAGCGGTGCGCAAGCGGGCGGAAAGTCGTACGATGAGTCTTGGATTCCGGCAGGACACTTGCAGCGGCCGGAGGCGAAGAGAGTGGGCAGCGGAAGGCCGAAAAGCCGGGCTGCTTGAGTGCGGCAGCTTTGCAGCAGTGACGCAGGGTCACAAAGCCAGTACATCGCGCTCGTGAGCGCTCTGGGGCCGAGAGCGAGGACGTGGCGCTGTACGCTGCTATCGCCCGCCGTTTCAGCAGGCCATAGTGTAGGATATAGCATGGCTGCGGCTGGCTGGACGGAGATGCCATGTGTAGGTGTAGCAAAAGTGGCCACGTCTGTGACGTGCGTGTAAGGTATATACATCTGCGCCCACGATAAGTCAACGTGACTGGCACGCTTGCTATCACACTCAATGTCTTCTCATCAGAATTACGTGCACATGAGTGCCTTTCCATCCGGGCCGTCGTTCACTCCACCGTCTAAGCGGCTGCTCCCGGCTTAGCGAGTTTTCAGCGTTCCTTCCCTTTCATCCCAAAACGAAATACTTTTCAGGTGCACAGCGCCATCAGTTCTTTCGACCGCTTGACTGCAACTCTGAGGTCGGTGCTACATCCTCTCTACTTGCATGTAGCGACGAAAGGTAAACAGTTGCTCAAAGTTCCACTTCCGACATCACACCCGATCGCCACGCCACTCCATTCGTCCATCACGAACTTCGTAGAGATGGCCCCGGCCACCGAAGCTATCGCCATAGCGCGTGACTGGCAGCACGAGCAGCCACCATGGGCTGGCAGCCCTATCCAGACTCCGTCCGACCTCCTCAACATCACGCAGCGATGCATAGATACGTACCTATTCTCGCAAGGTCCTCAAGGCGGCATCGGCGGAATAGGCTGGTGGCAGTGGGCGAACGGATACACTGCCATTGCCCTCCATGACCAGTGGTCCGGCACCACCAACAACTACCAACGTCTTGCCGATGCGCTACGGAAATGCGAGGGCCAGCATGCCGGCTTCATCAACGAGTTCAACGACGACACGCTCTGGTGGGCACTATGCTGCATGCACATGTACAGCATTGGCGGCGACCCGTGGTTCCTGGACAAAGCTCGTCGTATCTGGCAGCATGTCCACGCTAAGAACAGCGTCTGCGGCCGGGGTTCGTTCCAATGCTGCAATAATGACATGGAGGGAGGCTGCTTCTGGACGACGAAGCCTGGCGAGGGTTATGTCAATGCGATCACGACTGGGCTGTACGCTGAGCTCAGCATTCGGCTTGCTCTGGTCGAAAATACCACTTCACTGCCGGAGAAACACGGGCACCTAGGCAGCAAACTACAGAGCCTCCTTGGTGGTGGTCACCGAAAAGAAGGCCCGGGGGAGTACCTCGAAGCGGCGCGCTGCTCCCTCGACTGGATCCTGCGATGCGTCTACCGACCTCGCGATGCCGTCGTCATGGACGGCATGCGGACCAAGAAGAACGAGCTCGTGGACTGGACCTTCACGTACTCGACCGGAGTGGCCCTGGGCGTCTGCGCCTTGCTCTACGAAGCGACGCGCGAAGAGGACTACATGGTCCTGGCCTGCCACATGGCGCACCGAGCCATGCGCAACCGCGGCTGGGTCGAAGAGCACGGTGTCCTGACCGACCTCGGCGCATGGGGTAAAGCGCCCGGAGAGCCAGCGGCTAACGGGGACGGGGTGGGCTTCAAGGCGGTGTTGGTCCGGCATCTCGGGACGCTGTATAATGTTATCCGGAAGACTGGCGCGCAGAGTGCGCAGGCCCGCGGGACGGCGGAGCTGATCAAGACGTTTGTGGGTATTAATCTCGAGAGCCAGCAGCGGAGGAATACGAATGGGAATGGGCAGTATGGGCCTTGGTGGAACGGGCCGTTTGAGACCCCGACGAGTCATAGCCAGTTGGCTGTGTTGGATGTTATGGCGGCTGTGAGGCTGGTGAACAGGGTCTGAGTCGCAGCGCTTGTGCTCTGCTAACGGGATTGACGAGCGTAGTTGGATGGCTCGGGCCATCGGCACTGCTATGTGGTACGCATCGAAACAAGCTGAAGGAAAATCTCCGGGAAAATGCATGGAGGCTCAGGAGTTGCGCTAGATGGGATGGAAAAGCTGAGCGGAGCGTTCGGCTTCGTGCATCGTTTCAAGCCAAGCTGGGCGTCTTTGTGTGATGCATGTATATGCGTATCGCATTCACATCAACTAAGCATCCATCGACTCCAACAGTTCTTTCGAAGTTGAATCCCGCACTGCTCGTCAAACGGCGCTTCTGCCTCACGAGCACAACACGAACGTAAGAGGGTCAATCTACCCATGCTGACGAAGAAGCCGTCTATGTTGCGGGCGGACTGCCATTGTTGCAATAGTGACACCCCGGGATGTGGAGGACCTACCGCTGTTTACCACTGACTAATAACTGCAGCTGCTGTTGTACCTGAATGAGCGTTGTTACCTCGAGCGCCCGAGAGGATCACCTGGAGTAATTGAACCTACGCCCAATACTAGGGGGCGAATCGTCCAATCGAACGTGAAGAGGGTCTCGTACCAACCACGTATAGCATCCGTCTTCCGAGAGGGTTTTATCACCCCGTTATACCGTACAGTATGTAGTGACATGCATGGCATGATGAAGCGTGCATGTGGAACAAACTCTCGTGGTGCGGGGAGAGCTACCCCGAGCCGTTTCATCGCGCCACGAGGGGAATACGGCAAGGCGGCAGCGAGGACGGAAGTTACATGTACATGTACACCGGGGCGCGAGTGCTCGGAAGCTCGGCCAACAGATACGGGCTTGCAGGGATGGGCAGTATGGGAGTGAATGTGAACGTGATTGTTGATTTCTCTCAGTCGAGGAAACAGACCCGGGTTTGCAGCAGGTGACAAGGTCAGAGGTGAGGTCGGCTTACAGACGCCTTGCGGAGCCGCCTGGGCAGCGACGGCTTGCCGGTTACCGAGCACACATCTGTACATGACATGTTTGATGATACAGTAAGGTATGCATCCTTGGCATCCTTCAGGTCTGCTTCCATGGGCAGTAATACGATAGACCGTCTTGGCCGCGGATAATAGTCAACGTTCGTTCATAGCTCGGAAGCGCTGAGCCGGGTGCGCCAATGCCCCCGCAAGCAGCTCCTTCGCAGCGTCGAAGGATCCGGGTTTGCTTCCCTTTTGCTCACCCTGGACGTCGTCGACGATCGGGAGAGGCGCCGCGGCAACGTGAAGATGCGGAGACGCCATGCAAGCCCCCCTGCTGGTCGTGCATAACATGGGGACGCCGCTGACGGCAGGAGGATGCCGGGGGGTGGAGAGCGCAATGGGGGTGTATGAACCTGCATTCCATTGGTTGACCCGACAATCTCTTTGTCGCACTGTTGCATCGGCGGGCACAAGCCTGCATCCCAGTGTCTCCATGTCCTCGCCTCAGCAACTGCGCAAACATGCGCTCATATGCGGCCTTGGCTATGACTGGTCCAAGCAGCACCGATCACATGGCTGTCGGGCTCCTCCACTGCCCGGTGACATGGGCTCTTTTTATTATTGCTCACTGCGACCCTCCTCGTTTCATTCTTTTCCTTTCACGTCTCACGGCGGTCGCTCATACACAACCCGAATACCTTACTGACCGTCAAGCATTATACCCCACCGTTGCCCAAGATGGTGAAGCAATACGGAAATGTGTACCGTAAGGCAGTTGGCAGCATCGAGCTTCAGGCGAGACATGGCTGACAACCTCAACTCTCCAGTCATCGCAGGTATCGCGATCATCGGAGGCGGTCTGTTCGGGTTCGACATCAGCTCCATGAGCGCCATGTGAGTCGCAACCTCGCAGACAGTCGAAGTGAGCAGCTGGCTAACACTAGTGTCAGCATCGCCGGCCAAGGCTACCTCTGCTACTTCAATCAAGGCTCCGGGACATGCACCGGTCCGGCATCGAGCACTCAGGGCGGCATCACAGCTTCCATGGCCGGCGGCTCCTGGCTTGCCTCGCTCTGCTCCGGCTTCGTCTCCGACGCCTTCGGGCGCAAGAAGGCCATCATGCTCGGCGCCTTGATCTGGGTCGTCGGCTGTATCATCGTGTCCGCCTCCCAGAACATCGCCATGCTGATCGTCGGCCGCGTCATCAACGGATTCTGCGTGGGCATCTGCTCCGCTCAGGTACCGGTCTACATTAGCGAGCTGGCGCCGCCGACGAAGCGTGGACGTCTCGTCGGCGCTCAGCAGTGGGCCATTACCTGGGGCATCCTGATCATGTTCTACATCTCCTACGGGTGCTCGTTCATCAATGGACCGGCGGCGTTCCGTGTCCCGTGGGCACTGCAAATGATCCCAGCCATCATCCTGTGAGTCTTATGCACTGCTAGCACCCTGTTTTACCATCCCGCTTACTCCCGCAACACAGGTTCTTCGGCATGATGATCCTGCCCGAGTCGCCGCGTTGGCTCGCCAGCAAGGACCGCTGGGAGGAGTGCGAGGCCGTCCTCGTCCTCGTCCACGGCCACGGCGACCCGGACAGCCCCTGGGTCGCCCGCGAATTCCGCGAGATCAAAGAATGGCTCGAGATCGAGCGGCAGAGCAAGCAGATCAGCTACCTGACCCTCTTCACCCCCCGCTACATCAACCGCACGCACATCGGCCTTTTCACCCAGATCTGGTCGCAACTGACGGGCATGAATGTCATGATGTGAGCATACCGATGGGTGCAACCCTTGACGACTTTTCTGAGACACCTGCTGACCCTGCCACCCATCGATTTGAGGTACTACATCACCTACGTCTTTACAATGGCGGGCCTGACCGGCAACACTCTCCTCGTCTCCTCGAGCATCCAGTACGTCATCAACGTTTTCATGACCATCCCGGCCTTGATCTGGATCGACCGCGTCGGCCGCCGCCCGACACTGCTGGTCGGCTCCACCCTCATGGCCATCTGGCTTTTCGTCAACGCCGCTGTCCTCGCCGCCAAGGGCGTCTACGTCCCCAACGGGATCGGCGGGATCAAGGAGGCACGGATTAGAGTCACGGGCTCCGCGTCCAAGGCCGTGATTGCGTGTTCATACCTATTCGTGGCGTCGTACGCGCCGACCTGGGGCCCGGTCTCCTGGATCTACCCGCCCGAGCTCTTCCCCAACCAGCTTCGCGGCAAGGCCAACGCGTTCACGACCTCCGGCAACTGGGCTTTCAACTTCGCTCTGGGATATTTCGTCCCGCCCGCCTTCGAGAACATCACCGTATGTTTACCAGAACCCTCGGATACGTAAGAGGCATAGCTGACATCAGTCCAAACAGTGGCGCACTTACATCATCTTCGGCGTCTTCTGCGTCGCCATGACCATCCACGTCTTTTTCATGTTCCCTGAAACCGGCGGGAAGCCTTTGGAGGAGGTCAACGCCATGTTCGAGGACCCGAACGGCCCGAGATACATCGGCACTCCGGTACGTCACCACTGATCTCGTAATATACTCGAAATGAGCCGTTTGCTGACATTTTGTTTTCCTTACCGTAGGCCTGGAAGACCAAGAACTACTACTCGACCAGCGCGCGCATGGAGCAAGGCGAAGGTCTCGAGAAGCAAATTCATGACGATCACGACGAGACGGTCGTACAGAACGAGAGCGTTTAGGCGGAGGAGGTTGTCCAAGCGGACGACTGTGAGCCTCGCCGTGGAGCCGACCAGGGGAGTTGTGCTGCTGTGATTGCGGGTGCGGTGACGTTGATCGTCTTTCCGCTGGAGACTCGATAGAGATCTCCGCTGCACTTAGTGTAGCTACGTAGCCGTTCTATTAACAATGCTGCATGCCGAGAAGAGGCACAGGTTGATCAGTCTTCGTAATCGCAGCATTCGCGGCCGGCGGGTACGCGGGCCATTGAGCGTCCAAGAGTCATACGGCGTCGGGACTGGTACGCCACACGTAGACTTGCTTGGCACCCAACCTTTCCACAGCGTATACACAACATCTGGAGATGCCGAAGCGCTGAAAAATGCTGAAACAAGACACATGCAACAACTCGGTATTACACCTCACTATCTCTGCCTGCTCTCCGTTACTTTTCAACTCCAACTCCAACTCCACTCTTCCCCCATCTCTGCCCCACTCTCTCTCTCTCTCTCCCCCTAAATGTTCGCCAAGAACGCAGCGCCACCGAACAGCGCCGCAGCGCCCACGGCACCCGTCTGCATGCCCGCGCCCGCACTCGAGCTGCTGGATCCGCCTGCCGCACCGCTGGAAGCGGCCGCCGAGCCGCCGGCCGGGACGACCGAGGTGTAGGACGCCGCGACCGCGGTCGTAGAGGCCACCAAGTTGGAGATGCTGCTCGTCGGGGTGGAGACGCCGCTCGTGTAGGGGACGGCGGTGCCGGAGCTGGCGCCGGAGAAGGCGGTGACGGGCGCGGAGTCGGTGGTGTTGCCGGTTGCGTTGTTTATGGGGTTGAGGACGGAGTCAATGATCTACAGGCAGATTACGTGTATGTTAGCTAGCGTAGGCGAACACAATGGGGGGGATGCTCGGGCCGGCACGTACGTGGATCACACCGCCGGACATCAGGATGTCCGGATTCACAACGCGGGCGCTGTTGATGAAGACCGTGCCGTTGACGATCGTGACCGTGACGTTGCCGCCGCCGAGAGTCTTGATGGTGGTGTTGGTCAGACTGCTGCTGTACGCGATCGTGCCGTTGATGACGTGGTACTCGAGGATAGCGGCAGCCTGCGTGGCAGTGAGGTTGCCTACGGCGGAGGCGATGTTCTGGAAGGCGCTGTTGGAAGGCGCGAAAATGGTGATGTCTGACGCGCTGTCGAGCGTGGAGGTGAGGTTCGTGGCGTTGACGGCGCCGAGCAGGGCGGTCAGGTTGGCGTTCTGTGCCACGGAGGAGAAATTGCCGGGGATCTGTAGAAGGGAGTCTGTTTCATCGAGCAAAGGTCAGCAACCGTAACGCCATCACTTCACTGCCACGCAGCAAACGTACCGATGACGTGGACAACACCTCCGGTGAAGTTCAGGTTCGCTTGGGTGACGTTGGCCGTCTGCTTCAGGCCGCTGATGATCTCCGCAGTGCTTCCCTCAAGCCGGCACTCCACCACCTGGCCACCCGTGACATTGCTGTATAGCGTGTTATTGAGCATGGTGTGAGGGAACTGTGGCGTCGACGAAATGTTCGACGCATAGAAGATTCCTTTCAGGGTGTGGTAGTCCAGCAGAGCGGTGACAAGGCCACTGGTGTTGCCATTGGCGGATCCGAGCACGCTTTGCACTGCTTGCAAAGCTTGGTTGCTGGGAGCGAAGAGGGTGACGTTGGTCGCGTTCGCCAGGCTGTCGGCAGCGTTCGGGTAGCTCTTGAGAAGAGTAGCGAGGCCGGTCAAGTTCGAGTTGCTCGCGATCAGGGAGGTGAGGTTCATCATGCTGGTGTCATTTTGCGCTGATACAGCCGCGACGGCCAAAGCGGCCGGGAGGATGTTCTTGAATTGCATGCTGTCGATGTGTACCGTGATGAGTGTTGTGTTTGATAGTGGAGGGAAGAGAGCGCGGTTCTGGCGAGGGATATATAGACCGAAAGAGCGTGACGCGTTTACCTCTTATTTACTGAGGAGCGGCTCGCCTTCAGCTCCCTTTAGGACTCGACCTACGTGGTCGAGTCAGCTAGCCAGACGCGAAGACTCTGCGTGGCTTGGTCGCGTACGGGTGCCGTGCATTTGAACCTACATTGCTTGGCCCCTATTCGTACGCGAGGGGTGCCGGTTGGTCAGGACGCCTCTTCCGCGGCGGGCTGGATCGATACCAGGCCCCGTACGGACTTCGCGATGGGCCTTTAGAGGGGTACTGAGTTGAGGGTCTGTGGTAGCTCATGAGGTTGTAGCTTATAGCTGCATGTATATTGCTGATATACCCTTTGTTGTGACAGCTTCGTGGCGTCCACGGGCGCTGCAGGGCCCCCGTCTTCGAGATCGAGCATGGAGCCACGTCGCAGCAACGTGCAAGTCCGGTCTGGTAACAAGCAGAATAACACTGCGTTGCTTCGATGTTCATGTTCGCTCTTTTCAGCCTTGCAATGACGTCCATAATAGGCTTTCAGATCCACGAGCAAAGTCTACCCCGCGGCGCGCGTTTGGCGCACCGCCTCGCCACTTCACTGATCATCAGCTGCCGCCATACACCGGCTTGGCTTGACAAGAATTGGCCAAGCCGCTGCATTAAATGTATTAAAGTACGATCAAAAAGCGCTTGGCGGCTAGTCGCTGACGCGGCCTTGTTCATATGCCACTTCATCCAGAGAGATTCCTGTGCCTTGGCTGTCATTGACCCGTCTGTTCCGGTATAGAGCTCTGCGTGTGGCCAATTGAAACTCCCGCGACCATCCACACTGGTGTGGTATTTTGCCAGGCGAGGAGGCGCCTTATTAGAGTTCAGCGTGCAGCCTGATGTGTTTACTGCATATTCGGAGAGGTGTCAGTTTTTACCGGAGTCTCGAATGCGACCCTTCACAGGCTTCGACAGCCCGTAGTGAGACACGCGAGCAACGAAAGGGAAGCAGAACGTCCAAGCATCATTCAGAGGAGGATCCTGGTACCTAATGACACCCATTGGTAGGCATGCCGGGGATAGAGGCGAAGGGAATCCCGCGATCCTAAGAACGACTGCAAACTAAGCGCTCTTTACGGCTGAAGAGCGAGGTTGGTGGCCGCGGATGGTAAAACGGCAGTCCCCTGGTGTCCAGACGTCAACAGGAGGTGCACCACGAGCTTTGCCTAGTCTCGTATTAATCTGGAGCCCAGATATACTCCTCGTCTGGCGCGTTGGTAGCAGGAGCGACCGTTGTGACCAGATCTTGGTTGCTTTCCGTCTTCGAAGACGCCACTGCTCCAGAGAAAACCAGGATGGACGATTTGCGGCAGTCTAAGTCTCTCCACGCCGGGTGTCTGAGAAAAAGCCTCATGGAAGAACGCAATGCCAACGGCCACCGTAGTGGTGAGAATCGGCAGCCTGCCGGCCCGTCAAGTCATGGTAGTTCGAAGTCGTCGCCCCGGTCGAGGATCGCAGCATGATTTGTGCCGCGGTGAGGACATTCGTCGAAGTAGGGCTTGCGAGGTATGGATAGACAGCAACATGACGCTCAGGGTTCCGGGAACGAGGGATGTCCATTGCCCCGTTCCGTGCGAGAGAGAGACGGTGGTAGACTGTCAACCTTTGCATGGCGGCCTGGTCGCTAGGATCGCTACCTGCTCGAATCAACTCGTAACGCCCGTATGAAGTAAGGCAAATTGGCCTGTCCACCGGCGGGCTGCATGCCGTTGTCGTCGCAGTGTCGCAGTGACGTTATGACCATCGTGTTCTTCGGACGTTGTTGTAGAAAGTAAGTTGAAAGCATCTATGTTGCTGCTGTTATCTTTTGCATTCGTGTCCTTGATAAGCTCGCACGGGACAGTCGGCGTCCCAAGCTTCCCAGCGGCCGCCTCCCGCACATGACATCGTTGTTCCTTTGGATGAAACAGCATAGCAACACCTCCAAGACACGCGCAACAACCCGGACATCTACGCCTAACGACCCTCGACCGCCCGATCTACCCTTCACCGCAGTTACCGCGCACGTCCAGAGCGAACCAGCGCCACTCTCAGCGCTCGAAGCGCACCCCAAACCCCTCCAACTCCACCACCGCCAACCAACCTCCTCCGTCACAACCATGTCCTCCCGCAAGAAGATCCTCCTGAAAGTCATCATCCTCGGCGACAGCGGCGTGGGCAAAACCTCCCTCATGAACCAATACGTCAACAAAAAGTTCACCGCCAGCTACAAAGCGACGATCGGAGCCGACTTCCTCACGAAAGAAGTCCTGGTCGACGATCGCCTGGTCACCATGCAGCTCTGGGACACGGCAGGACAAGAAAGGTTCCAATCACTTGGTGTAGCCTTTTACCGAGGCGCAGACTGCTGTGTGCTGGTGTACGATGTGAACAATGCGAAGAGTTTCGATACGCTGGATTCATGGAGGGATGAGTTCCTGATACAGGCGAGTCCGATGGATCCGGAGAGCTTTCCCTTTGTAGTGTTGGGGAACAAGGTGGACGTGGGAGAGGACAAGAGGGTGATCAGCAGCAAGCGCGCGATGGCGTTCTGTCAGGGCAAGGGCGGGATTCCGTACTTCGAGACGAGCGCGAAGGAGGCGGTGAACGTGGAGCAGGCGTTTGAGGGTACGTGTAGTTAAAGAAGGGTGTCGGTATGGCACGGTGCTGACGGTGTACAGTGATTGCGCGAAACGCGTTGGCACAGGAGGAGTCGCAGGACTTCAACCCGGAGTTCCCGGAGACGATACCGATCAACATTGGCGAGCAGAACCAGGGATGCTCATGCTAAGTACACTCTCTCTCATCTCGCGGCGAGTGCGGGCCACTGGAAGCGACCGAAGGCCTGGCTAGAGAGCCTACTCGCTCCTTGTCACCAGTGCAGCAGTCGCCCTGTTTGGAGAAGGACTGTCCCCGGATGAGCTTCTCGAGAGATCTAAGGGTACATTCAATGAAGTTATTAGGTGGTGGAACCTGGTCAAGCAACCTTGATATCTACAAGACACAAGCTTGGCGAGTGCAGTATGGTCGCATGGGTGGCGTTCAGGGCGCTTGGAGCTATCTGTAGTTGTGTTGTGGGCATGGAAGCATTCAGCGAAGCATTCTCATAACTCACTGCGGCGCTTGTACATACCCTGAGATCCTTTTGAGCTGTTCATCGTCTCACAAGATCCCATGTTCTTGAGCGATGTCTTCAATATTGATGCCTCAGGCTCACAGCTGCGTAACTTCCAATTCCGACTGTGAACATTCAAGGTTGCGGTCAATTCGCACGACACAACGGCATACGGCATGTCCTCGACTTCGATCGCCCTCCCAGGCCAGAGCCTAGGCCCAGTATCTTCGAACAACGTCGGCGCCGGCACACACATCCACGGCGACCACCTTTTCGCCAGCATAGCCGGTCCTCTCACCACCACAAAAGCCTCGTCCAAAGTCCCACCCAATCTCTCCATCGCCCGCCCCACCGGCACCCTCCTCCTCCCTGAAGTCGGCACCACCGTGCTAGGCCGCATAACCCGCACCAACCCCCGCCAAGCCAACTTTTCCATCCTCGCCCTCGGCTCGACCGGCGACGTCGTGCTCGCTGAACCCTTGCCTGCCATCATCCGCCAGCAGGACATCCGACTGACGGAGATCGACAAAGTCACCGTCCCAGGCAGTTTCAGGATCGGCGATATGGTGAGAGCGGTGGTGATTAGTTTCGGAGACGAGCGGGCGTATTTCGCGAGCACGGCGCGGGATGAGTTGGGTGTGGTGATGGCGGTTAGTGAGGGAGGGAATAGGATGGTGCCGGTCAGTTGGCGGGAGTTTGAAGAGGTTGGCGGGACGAGGAGGGAGGCGAGGAAGGTTGCTAAGGTTGTCTGATCGCACACGGACGAAGGCATGTCAACGGCGAGGAGACGGTACTTGGAGCAGCAGGTACTGGTTGCTATGGCGGACCAGACTATGGCTGTTATGGACGTGAATTTGCACGATGTGTGGCATATGCTGCTCGGGCCATGGAGGCTCACGCAAAATCAAGATGGCTTCTGGGAAAAATAACGCCAGAGGAAAATGTAACGATTGCTGCAAGTTGCTGCAGGAGATCGATGCTGCTGAGATAACTGGACTCCTGGAGCTCCAGGCACGAGGTCTTGTGGATGGACGCGACGGAGCAGCACTATCGAATCAATGACTTGCTTTCGTGAACCTACAAACTACTTCCTACTGCCCTACCACGACATCCTGGCCCATCGGCGAGTCTGCCCGCTTGGCCTGCTCACCGCCCTCGGCCTTGCCCTGAGCACCAAGGCCCAGCTCCTTGATAAAGATATCCGCCGCCTTCTCACCAACAACAAACGCAGTGTTGCCCGTGTTGGCCCCTACGTTCTCCGGCACGACTCCGAGATCAGCCAACTTCAGGTTCTTGATCCCGTGTACGCTTAACTCGGGCGTCACCACGCCCTTCTTCTCCCGCGGAGCGATCTTGCACGTGCCGAGCGAGTGCCTGCAAAGTGATGGGTGGCAGGGTTAGCGGATTTGCGGATATTTGGATCACGTTCATCGGCATGCTTACCAAGTGGTGCTCACGATCTCGCGGATCTTCTGCTCGATGGCTTTGTCGTCCTCGGCCTGTAGCAGAATTACTCGGGTGTCTCACGCAAGGACGGCAAGGCTGTTAAAGCCACGCTTACCGTGTACTCGATGCGCTGGTCCTTGTCGAACACTGGGCCATCCGACTTCTCTATAACGGCCGCCTTTGATCCTTCGGGGAAATTCGGGTGCGTGGAAGCCAGCTCGCCGCGGAAGATGTTCATTCGCCGCCACATATCCTAAGACTTCAGTCAGTAAAACGGGTCTTGCAAATCGGCACGGCCATTTCGAACGTACTCTCTGCAACTTGTACGCCCAGATGTGCTTCTTCAGATCAATCTCGTTCTCATCCTTCAAGTATCCGACGTCAAAGTCCGGGACGTCGCTGACATCTTTCCCGGTGATATGGATATGCCCGCGAGAGTACGGGTACGCGGTCCAGTTCGCCATGGAGACGTATTGATTGTCATCGGGCAGCATGGAGTGGTCGCCATAGTAGCAGAGGTAGAGGGCGATGATCATGAGGGGGCGATCGGTTTTGTCTTTGAAGTCACGGTCCCAGGCTGCTCGGAACTCGGGGCCCAGGGCGTCGACTTCGGCTTCGGTAGGGCGGAACTTGCCGGCTGCGTGAAGAGTGTGTCAGTGTGGCAGGCAACGAGGTGGTCTGGAAGGGAGGTCTGTAATAACTCACAAGCGTCCATGGCGTTGGTGCCCAGCAGCTCATCCGTGTTCCTGATGGCCTCCGCGACATCCATCCGACCGTCTGAGAAGCCGTTGATCGTATCTCGTGGCGAGAGGTTCGTGCGGTAGGCATAGAGCGTCAGGTGATGGTCCTGGTAGTCATGGCCAACACCCGGTAGGTCTTCCACGACTGGGACTCCGGCACGCTTCAGGATCTCGGGGTTACCGATGCCGGATCGCTCGAGGATCAAAGGTGTGCCGTTTGCGCCGGCCGAGCAGACCACCATCTTGCGTGCCTTCACACTGCGCGGGGCTTGCTTCGCGGTCATGAACTCCGGGTTGGGCAGGAAGCGAGGGTTACTCTGGTACTCGACACCGACGGCTTTCTTGTCGTCATCTAGGAGTACTCGGATCACCTGCTTCTCGACCACGACATGCAAATTGGGATATTTGCCACTCTGCAGCTTCGGGTGCAAGAACCTGTGTGCCGCGTCCTGTCGTCGGCCGTTGGGCCCAACATACTTCAGCCATCGCTCTGTGGCGTTGTTGTCGCGGAGGTTCTGGATATCCTTCAGCTCATGGTAGCCCATCTTGTCGGCGGCCTGGATGAAGTCGTCCTCGGCGTGCTTGCAGCGGTGGGTACCGCCGCTGACGTTGACGGGTCCCTCATACCCGTGGTGCTCCTTTTCGCCTTGGCCATGATAGGTCTCGAACTAGGAGATCGTCAGCTTTTGATCAGGCTCGTCGGTAGCGTTACGAAGCGGACCTTCTTCAGGAACGGGTAGATCTCATCAGCAGACCATCCGGGAGCGTTGAAGGAGTCGAAGTCGGACCGCTGAGCGCGAGTGTACACCATCCAGTTGATCGCAGACCCGCCTCCGAGCGTGCCTCCCGAAGGTACGATGGGCTTCCTGTCTGCGAGCTGCGGTGCTTCATTGCCCTGCCAGAACAGGGTGTACTTGCTGTTGGTGAAGAGGTTCCTCGGGTACAATGCTGGGTGGACGACTTCTGGTGCGTTGAAGTTGTTTGGTCCTTGCTCGATGACGAGGATGGAGAGATTTGGGTCGGCTTCTGCGAGACGCCCGGCTACCACGCAGCCAGCGAGACCACCTGCACTCGTCCGTCAGTCTGGGACACATCGACGAATCGCTTGGAGGTCGAAGTTGCACGTACCGCCAGCTATGATCACGTCCACCTCCTGCAGGTCTTCCGGGAGCTTGGTGTATAACCCCATAGTTGCTTCGAGGGTTGTTTTGGGCGGGTTTGGTAGGTTGTCAGTTGATACGGGCTTCAAGCTGATTTACACAAACAAGAGCATCCCATGATCGAATATATATCGACCGCAAACTGCACCTTCGAGTGGGGTCAGCGATCAACACCCCCTCTTCCTACCTCGCGTCTTCGTCTTATTGCCGGCAACATGCTGCGTATGAAGACCAATCATGACAGTAACCGCGTAGCCGCTGGAGCAACAGCTCCACGTTGATCCCCTTGGGGACCCCGCGTCTGCAAGTGAGATGAGACGTCAGTTTGCGTCCAACGCCCAGGGCGCCCAGCAGACTGCCCCTTCTGTAGACCCGTGTGTCCGGGACAATGGAAGTAGCTCTGTCGGTAATGCTCATCCTGCTGGTAGGGTTTGCGGACTTGGAGGAGGGGACCAGTCAAAACGGCAGGCACGAGCGTCTCCCCGGTGATACTTATTGTCCGGGGACGTCTCCGAAGTCACTCACGCTTTCTCGCATACATGATTGTTAGCTCTAACAGATACTATAGCGAGGGCTCTACCCAATGTCCGAGAGAGAGAGCATGAAAACTATCCACTGATGTTCCTCATCGCAGCCTTCCCGCTTCCCGTACACAGCTCAAGCCCAATTCGCGCGCGACCGCAGCTTACAACCATTTATGTCCAAACTGTCTCGAGCGCAGCTTTTCCGGTTGTACTCTCGCAATGGGCAACCCGTTCTCCTCAAAACTCTCATTCAGGCCACGCCCTGCTCGTCATCGTTTCCTGACACTCTCTCTCATCGCTTCGTCTACCCAACTGTCTTGCGTATCCCGCACTGTCGACTGGGACGACTTTGCTAGTGAGGAGAGTCCCACAACCTCATCCCTTTCCGTGACTTCTTCTTCCCCGGATGATAGCGATCTCACATACATGCGACAGATGTCAGCGCACGATGACGCCTCCTCGTCCCAAGCCCATTCATCGCGCGAGCTCTTGTGCTCGGCGCGCACATCAACCAAGTCCGGATCCACCTCGTTGCGAAGTAAGCTCTCTCTGAGTCGCCGCCGGCTCGTAACAGCTCTCCGGTTGATGTAATCGTTCGTGCCCGGGAAGGCACGTTTCGCCTTAGACATGACGTCGCGATTGATTTCATCGATAGTCGATAATCTTCTCCTGGCTTCCTTAAGCTCCTCAGAGTCTTTTTCCATCAGTCTCCAGTCCGCGTGCGGGTCGTCGAGTCGCTTCTGTATGGCCTCCATCTCGCGCAGGGCGAATTGTCGGAAGCGGTCGCACCTGAACTCCGTGTCACGCTGCTTGCAATCACTGCAAGCATTGCTATGGCGGACTCCGATGTATGGTGTTTGACGGCAGGTTTTGCGCGGCCGATCCGTTGATGTTGTGTTGCTTGCGAACGCGCCGAGGCATGCGCTAAGGTAGAAGTCGACGGCGTGGCCGCAACTATGTATGATTCGAGTGTTTTGCACATGTCTGTGTATAGTATGTCTAGGTGGCGTGTTGTAGTGGAGCAAGTTCGATCGAGAATGTGGAAAGGTCCTTCTTCGTGTGGTTCGGTGTTTGCCGCAGCTGGTTTGCAGTCAAGGAAGGAAGGTGCGGGTGCCTGAAACACGCCAAGACCTTCGCCCTAGACCACGTGAGACATACATACCTTACAGTCCACGCCTTCTGACATTGCAACCTCTTTCGGTATCTTCAACGCCAATTCCCTGACCGAGTTCTTCTTTCACAACGTCTCCTGACTGCTCTACTTGTAAGTACATGCCCAAAACAACCGCGATGCCCTAATCGAGCGCAACTCACAGCGGATACGCTCTCAGCCATGCTTCCTCAATCGCCCAAGAACGCCCTCTGCCGTGCCGCGGCCTTCGAGTCAAAGATGTACCGCGTCTTCGCTAGGCAGTCCGCTCCACCGATAGCCCGACAATACCCTAGCTCCTGGTGGGGTTGTCTCTTAGAGCAAGGACATATTGCACACCACTCTGGCTGCCAATTTATGGCAGAGGCGCACTGGATCAAGCCGTGATAGTTGTCGGGTGTAAATGCGAGTCGACCTCTAGTCACTGTCTCACTTCGTGGGCGTCGTATGTTTTAGTGTTTGCGCGTGGCAAGATAGCAATCTTCGAACCCCCAGGCCAAATATTGGAGCTTAGGACACTGGTGTCTCCGCTCCCTGGCATTCCTGAACCATATAGTTGCTTTGGAAATTGGTCGACACACCACCGTCTTCGCAGTGGCCTCTAATGATCTGCATATAATGCTCCCTGCTAGCGCGGACGTCGAGTATCACCGGCATCTTTCTTCCAGCTATGGCCAGGTATGTGCTCGTGGCGAACGTGCCACAGCTTTTAGATGCACTCTCTAGAGTAAGCGTCGGCCGCTTTGAGATTGCAGTCGTCTTTCCAGTCTACCAGTATTCGCGAGCATGGCATGGGACAACAAGAGATGCACGAGAAGCATGGAGAGATTGCCGTAGGAAGGTGCGGATGTAGATTGGCTCGTTCCCCAGAAGTCAACAAGCTGGAGAGGAGCAACGAGAGACTGACCCGCTTATATATTGTTATAGCACCCAGCTGGTCAGGAGAAGAGCAGCGTCTCGTCACGGTGGATTCCGATTGAATGGTAGGTATGATCTACTCGGAGGAGCGAGCGGAAAGATTGAACTCTAGCATGAGCCCGTGGTTGTTGTCGCGGTTGTGTTGTTGCGTGCTAGCAAACTCAGTCGACAAAGGCCTGTGTGAGAACTTGACCTACATATGGCAAAGTGGTAAATACGTGTACATGTGCCTGTAGGAGGTGGTGAGGTGTGGAGAGGGAGTCGGAGTTCGGATCATTGTGGCTCGCCCGCCGTCGACGGGTCCAAGCGTCATCGCGAACTGTACGCGAGCGCGTCTTGCGAACATATGGTGGGCCCCAAGTTGAGTTGAGGAACACACCCGACCATACCACAACAACCATCCTCGCCACAATGCCCGGAGTACTCGCCCAGACACCTGCCAGGGTATCCAGCAAGCGAGTCTTGCAAGAGACGACCCGCAATCAGCAGGTGTCGCCGTCGAAGAAGCGGAAGTTCGAGGACGTCTCCAAGCCCCAATTCAAGACGCCGGCGAAGAGGGCACTCAACGGCAATGGCGTGGGATCCAGCCAGCCCAAGAGCCAATTCGAGGAGCAGATACTGGAGAAGCTCACTCAAGACATCGATGCCTTGAAGCAGAAGAATTCGGAGAGAGACCAGCACTGGGCACGGCCACCACTGGATGACTTCAACGAGAGGACGGACACGCTATGCTTCCAGCAGATCGAGGCCGAGGAAGGCACGCTGCATGGTGGGAGAGCGACGGTCAAGCTGTTCGGGGTGACGGAGACGGGCCACTCGGTGCTGCTGCATGTGACTGACTTCCTCCACTACCTCTACGTCGCCGCCCCGGTATCCTTCACGAAGAGCGACTGTGAGCCATTCAAAGCATTCCTGGAGACCCACATGTCCCAACATCAGCCCGCCATCCACTCGGTCCAGATGGTACTGCGGGAGAACCTGTTCGGCTTCCAGGGAAACCAAAAGAGCCCGTACCTTAAGATCAGCGTGCTGGACCCGAAATACATCACTCGTCTACGGACAGCCATCGAGCAAGGCAATGCAAACTACAAAGGTCTGTGGAAGGCTGCAGAAGGCGGGATCTTGACCTTCGACAGCATCCAGTATGTGCTCCGCTTCATGATCGACACCAAAGTCGCCGGCATGTCCTGGGTGTCAGCCAACGCTGGGAAGTACCACATGATACCTCACCGAGACAGGCAGTCGAACTGCCAGATCGAAGCATACTGCCACTACAAGGACCTCATTGCCCACCCTGTGGATGGCGACTGGGCGAAGATGGCGCCACTGCGGGTCCTCAGCTTCGACATCGAGTGTGCTGGCCGCAAAGGTGTCTTTCCGGAAGCGAACATGGACCCGGTCATACAGATCGCCAATGTGGTCACAAGGTACGGCGAGGAGAAGCCATTTGTGCGAAACGTCTTTTGCATGGATACCTGCAGCCTCATCGTCAACACGCAGATCTTCGAGTTCGGAGCAGAGGAGAAGATGCTGATGGCCTGGCGCGACTTTGTCGAGGAGGTAGACCCGGATGTCATCATCGGATACAATATTGCCAACTTCGACTTCCCATATCTGCTGGACCGGGCAGCGCATCTCAAGGTCGGCAGATTTCCCTACTGGACACGGCTGAAGAACATCAGGTCGCAAGCCAGGGACACGAACTTTGCCAGCAAGCAGATGGGAAATCGAGACGCAAAGGCGACCAACACGAATGGCCGGTTACAGCTGGATCTTCTGCAGCTTGTGCAGAGAGACTACCAACTACGCAGCTACACCCTCAACTCCGTCTGTTCGCACTTTCTGAACGAACAGAAGGAGGATGTACACCATACCATCATCACGGAGCTCTACAACGGCACCGCGGAGTCTCGACGACGCCTTGCTGTGTACTGCTTGAAGGACGCCTTCCTTCCCATGCGACTCATGGACAAGCTGATGTGTCTCGTCAACTACACGGAGATGGCGCGTGTCACCGGGGTACCCTTCATGTTCCTTCTTGCAAAAGGGCAGCAGATCAAGTTCATCAGCCAGCTCTTCCGGAAGGCGCTCGAGCAGCAACTTGTCGTACCCAACCTCAAAGGCGAAGGCAGCGATGAGCAGTACGAAGGTGCAACGGTCATTGAGCCGACGAGAGGATACTACGACGTTCCCGTCGCGACGCTGGATTTCGCATCACTGTACCCGAGTATCATCCAGGCGCACAATCTGTGCTATACTACTCTGTTGAACAAATCCGTCATCGACAAGCTTGGCCTCAAGAAGGGCGAGGACTACATCCAAACACCCAACGGTGACCTATTCTGCACGAAGAAAGTCCGCAAGGGCCTGCTCTCGCAGATCTTGGAAGAGTTGCTCGGCGCTCGGAAGCGTGCCAGGAAGGAATTGGCCGTCGAGACGGACCCGTTCAAGAAGGCCGTGCTCAATGGTCGCCAGCTGGCTTTGAAGGTCAGCGCCAACTCCGTGTATGGTCTCACGGGTGCGACGAACGGCAAGGTGCCGTGTCTAGCCATCGCTTCCAGCACTACTTCCTACGGTCGGCAGATGATCGAGAAGACGAAGGAAGAGGTCGAGGCGCGGTACACTATCGCCAACGGGTATAGTCATGATGCCCAGGTCATCTACGGCGATACTGACTCCGTCATGGTCAAGTTCGGGCCCAATGACTTGGCGAAAGCTATGGAGCTGGGTCAAGATGCTGCGGAGTATGTGAGTCAGAAGTTCATCAAGCCCATCAAGTTGGAGTTCGAGAAAGTCTACTATCCGTACTTGTTGATCAATAAGAAGCGGTATGCCGGACTGTACTGGACGAAGACGGAGAAGTACGACAAGATGGATACGAAGGGTATTGAGACCGTGCGGAGAGACAATTGCCGGCTTGTGCAGACGGTGATTGAGACGAGTCTGCGGATGCTGTTGATCGACCAGGACGTGCAGGGCGCGCAAGAGTGAGTCCTCCGTTCATGAACCCAGCACGATGTCCGTCCGCTCAA
>NAJQ01000226.1:0-40158 GCA_005059865.1 Friedmanniomyces simplex
ACGCAGATGAACCTGGAGATCAAGAAGGGCGTCGTGCAGGTCAAGAAGGGCAACACGCCGATGCAGGTGCTGTTCTGCTTGAAGGAGAAGAATCAGAAGAAGATCAACTCGCATCGGTGGTTCTTCCAGGCGTTTGGGGAGGTGCTGCAGCCGAATATCTGTGTGCTTATCGATGCTGGTACGCGGCCGGGGAGGAGCAGTGTGTACGATCTTTGGAAAGCGTTTGACCGCGAGCCTATGTGTGCTGGCGCTTGCGGCGAGATCAAGGCGATGTTGGAGCACGGCAAGAACCTCATCAACCCGCTAGTCGCAGCGCAGAACTTCGAGTACAAGATGAGCAATATCCTCGACAAGCCACTGGAGAGCGCGTTTGGCTTCATTACTGTGCTTCCTGGTGCTTTCTCGGCGTACAGATTCCTGGCGCTGCAGAACGACAAGACGGGCCAAGGGCCGCTGGAGAAGTACTTCGCGGGAGAGAAGATGCACGGTTCGAATGCTGGCATCTTCATCGCGAATATGTACCTCGCTGAGGACCGGATCCTATGCTTCGAGCTGGTCAGCAAGCGGAATTGCTCCTGGATCTTGCAGTATGTCAAGTCGGCCACGGGCGAGACGGACGTACCGACCGAGATGGCGGACTTCATCCTACAGCGACGACGATGGCTGAACGGATCATTCTTTGCGGCGGTGTATGCGCTGGCCCACTTCTACCAGATTCACCGGAGTCATCACAGTGCGATTCGGATCTTCATGTTCTACATTGAATTCCTCTACCAGTCGGTCAATATGCTGTTCGCTTGGTTTGCTATCGTGAGTACTAGACATAGGCCACCAACTGAACCAAAGCTGACACGCCGCGCAGGGCAACTTCTTCCTTGTCTTCCGCATCCTCACCGTCTCCCTCTCCGACAAAGACCTCCTCGGCACCGCCGGCCTCATCCTCGCCGTCGTCTTCGAATGGCTCTACCTCGCCACCCTCGTCACCTGCTTCGTCCTCGCCCTCGGCAATCGCCCGCAAGGCAGCAACAAGTTCTACATGACGCAGGTCTACTTCTGGGCCGTGCTGATGGCCTACCTGCTCTTCGCCTCCATCTTCATCACGGTCCGCAGCGTGCAGCAGCAGGTCAAAGACCACAACGGCTTCAGCTTCGCCATGCTGTTTACGAATCGACTGTTCTTCACCCTGATCATCAGTATGTGCTCGACGTACGTCTTGTATCTGGTCAGCAGTATTCTGTTCCTCGATCCGTGGCACATGGTTACGAGTTTCGTGCAGTACCTGATGCTGACGCCGACGTACCTCAATATCCTGAACGTCTACGCTTTCTGCAACACCCACGACATCACTTGGGGCACGAAGGGCGACGACAAGCCCGAGAAGTTGCCCGCCGCGAACCTGAAGCCGGGCGGCAAAGTGGACGTGGCGATCCCGAGCGATGACGCGGATCTGAACACGCAGTACGAGAGCGAACTCCGGACGTTCAGCAGCAAGTACGTCGTACCCCAAAAGGACGTCTCGGAGGCACTGAAGCACGAGGACTACTACAAGGGTTTCCGGTCCGCCGTCGTGCTGGCCTGGATGTTCTGCAACCTAGCCCTCGCGGCCGTGGTGCTGAATGCGGGCGGGCTGGAGAACGTGGGGCCGAATACGGACGTGGCGACGCAGAAGAAGGCGACGATTTATATGGGGGTGGTGCTGTATAGTGTGGCCGTGTTGGCGGCGGTGCGGTTTATTGGGGCGTGTTGGTTCTTGGTTACGCGGTTGATTAGGGGTATATGAGTGTGTGATGTGGGCATGGGGATAAGGAGCATGGCGTTGGGGGCAGGGGTTTCCAGGACAGGTGCGTTACGATCAAATATCAGGAATGAAGAAGGCCGGCGTCATATGTTGAATGGCCAGCATTGTACTATGTGAGTCGCTTCACTTCGCACTCCAAATCTAGCATTCAGCGTCACTTGGGGGATATGGTGCCGATCGCTCCTTCCCAATCCGTGGAATCGCACACGTGAAGCTCAGCGCTCTCAGTATAAGTAAGTATTTCACGCTTCCTCCTGCACATCCTTCAACACTACAACAGTAACATCCATCTGCATCGTTCCAGTTACCAACTACAAAGACTGTAGCTTACCTCGTGGCTTTCGCAGCCGTGGCGATACAGCCGTGGAAGCGTAACCGGTCTCCCGCGTGCCTTCCACTTCGGAAGCAGAACGCGGAGATTAGCGCCGTTGCTAGCTCGGTTTCGGCACGAACAACCGGTGCTTGAACAACGAACCTAACGTCACGTCAACTTGCACCTCCGCAGGAACTCCGCAGACGTTTTGCCTGAACGAAACTTCAATTGAATCTTCCACCTTCGATCACCTTCGAAAGTACGCCGTCGACCGCCGCCAATCTGCCAGCCAGTCTGCTCGTTTCGATCAACACAAGCTCATCAGTCGTCAGTTCTGACACCAACTCTTCCAGACCCGCAACACCATCACGTCCAACAAGATGTCTGGGTGGGACACCACTTCAGCTCGTACGTACCACAACTCCTGCTACCATCACGTTCCCATTTCACTGACCACCTGCGCAGCGGCTGCCGACGGGTGCTTCCAGGCCGACAACAGCTTCAAGGCGGATACCAGCACTGGCGGCGGCAATGACTTCGGCTTCGCGGTCGAGAACATTTCGCGTCATGCCAACGGCGAGGTGGGCGAGGCGCCGCATGATGGCGGGTGCCGCAAGTGAGTGCTCTGCTGCTGCTGCCGTACGTTACTCTGCTGATATGTGTTGCAGCTGTGGTGATCCGTCGCACTTCGGTCGCGACTGCCCGACCAAGCCGGACCAAGGGTGCTTCAACTGTGGAGAAGCCGGGCATGTGAAGTCCGAATGTAAGCATATCCGGTGGTCGACCTCCAATGTGGTACACCTTGGCTGACTGTACGCAGGCACCAACGAGCGCGTCGAGCGCGAGTTCACGGGAACTTGCTTGGCGTGTGGGCTCGCTGGACACCGGCGTGCTGAGTGCCCGGACGCGCCAGCTCAGACGTGCAACATCTGCAAGCAGCTCGACCACAAGGCCTCCGAGTGCACCGTCTCACGCATGATCGCGTACATCGACAGCCTGAACATCGAAGAGCTGCCACCCGACGTTGCCTGGAAAGCGCTCGAAGCCGCCGACCAGGACAGGGACGTCGACGACATCAAGAGGGCTATACTCGCCTACGCCAAGGTCGTTCCCAACATCACGTTCGAGGAGTTCGAGAAGGTCTTCCGCAGTTCCGGATTCAACACCTACATCATCGCAAAGCAGCAGGCTGTCGCTGACACACACACGATCGTCGACTTCCAGGGCGTGACTGACCAGGAGTTCGTGTGGTCCATCCAGTTCTCCCCGGACCCGCGTCGCAAGATATCCGTCGGGGCATGGCCCGCGACCCCGGAGATCAACCTGGAGCGTCTGAAGAAGACGGGCATCGCAATGGATCGCATGGTGCCGAAGTGTTCCAACTGCGAGCGTACGTCTACGCCCCCCTCCAAGTATCTTCGACGTGTGATGCTAATGTATGATAGAGCTCGGCCATAACAGCCGCGGCTGTCCCGAGGAGAAGCGCGAGGTGCAGAAGAACACGATCAGCTGCGCGAACTGGTAGGCATACCGATGGGTGTTACCCTTGCCGACTGTCTGAGATACCTGCTGACACAGCCACCCATCCATCTCAGTTCGAGCGAGGGTCACTACTCCAGGGACTGCAAGGAGCCTCGCAAGCAGCCGCGAGAGCCGATCGAATGCAAGAACTGCTGTAAGACGACCGACGGGTCTATCTAATCCTTGACGACTGAGACATCTGCTGACCCTGCCACCCTTCAACTTCAGACCAACACGGGCACAAGGCCGCCGACTGCCCGAACGAGCGTGTGGTTGAGTGTTTCAATTGTAACCAGAAGGGCCATAGCAAGCAGGACTGCACGGAGCCGCGCCGCAAGACGGATTGGTCGACAGTTACGTGCTCCATCTGTAAGCATACCGATGACTTGAACATTTCGCGATTTTCTGAAACACGTGCTAACTCTGCCACCCATCAATTCTAGGCAAGGAGATGGGGCACTCGTACAAGCGCTGCCCGCAGGCGCCGAAAGAGGAGGAGGAGGCTGGGGGTGGTGACGGCGGGTTCGGGGACGGTGCTGGCGATGCTGGCGGTGCTTCGAACGGCGGGTGGTAGGCTCGCGGACGCGCACACACTGGGGCGGGTTGGCGATGGCAGGCTCTAGCGGATTGGGGGAGCAAACATGGTGGCGAGGTACGACGTTGAGCTGCGCTGAGCGAGCACGCGCTTGCGCGGCGGTAATTGCTGCTCAAAGGGTACGTGAATGCGGCTCAGATAGCTGCAAACAAAATGGTTGCCTGCGGATACTTCTCACTTGTCCCTTCCGCCCATCAACGCTTCCACTCCCCACCCTTTCACTTCTACAGTCGCGGAGTCACCGCATATGGGACATATCGTGACGCACATGAGCTGTCATTCACTGAAGATTGAATCCCGAACTCGGCGTTTGAGCATGCAAGGGTCGCTGGCTTTCTCCTTCGCAACGAGTTGCTTGGGGCTGCTGTAGAGGTTTTCCTGAGCTTCTCGAACGGGACACCTCTTCGAGAGACGACAGATCGTACTCCTCTCTTATGAGCACAGTGCTTCGGCGTGGTTCAACTGGCTCAGTTGACGTCGGAGTTTCCTTGACGTAGGGCTGACAGCGGGACCGATCCGCACTTGACTTTGGCACCGCATCTGCCTCCGCCGCCGTCCTCGTCGCCCCTGATGTACATGTACCCATGTGACGTTCATCGTCTTCCTCGTCGTACCTAAGCCATCACACGACACGCGCAGTCGCAATAATGCTCACCCGTACTGCTCCCAACATATATCTCTCGACTGCTGTAGCGTCTGGGTACCCATACGAATGTTCTGCAAAACCTCCGGGCCTCGTAAGGAAGGAGCTAGCAAGATCAGCCTGCAGCCGATGCAATGCCGATTCCGCAATCGCATGCCACACGCCTGCCCGCCCGCACCTGCCCATCCAGCTGTGTTTCAACGGAAAAGGCGGCATTGTAATCATCGGGATACATGTAAGTTGAAGGGCAGCTACGTAACATGGCGCTACCTATACACCACTCCTACAAACACGCTTCCAGGGCGGGTACTCTTTGCGTACCCTAGGTCCAGTCTCCAACCCTGCCCTGTGTCTTTTTTCTTCCTACCTAGGTACATCCTGCGATATACCCGCACGCATCTCACCAGCACACCTTATACACGCAGACCGACAAAGACCGCTCTAAACGCCGCCTTCACTCTTCACGGCTATGTCAGTTTGGGTTGCCGAAACTTCTGTCATCACCGAGGTCCTTCCTCACCTGCACTACGCCGTCTTGAGAGCTGGAAGGGTTTTAAAGCACATTGCTTGAAGCGACTTGTGCCTGCAGCCACCATGGCGGAGAAGAAGGCAATTGACAAAAATCAGACCGCGGTTTCCCGAGATCATGCTTCCGGTGCCGAGAAAAAGACGGCCGTCTCGGCAGCCGAAGTCGCCACAACACGAGACCGACGGAGATCGCATATGTCGGTTGAGGATCCACTGTCACCCACATCAAGCTCAGGCAATAGTATTGCGACTGAGTCCGATCATGAACGGTACAGCCACGAGTCTCAGAGGAAGGAACGGTCACTCGCGCCGCAACTGAGTCGCACGAGCTCGACAGGTGAGCATACTCAATTTGCCGAGAACCCTTTGCTGACTGTCCGGGACATCCGCTGATCTGCCAACCACCGGTCTGTGCAGGAGCAATTGGCGGCATACACGCAGTGTCCTCCCTGAACCGAACCTTCACCGGACGCAGTACCGCCTCGAACGCGACAGGGGGCTTCGACCCCTCCTTCGAAATCGACTTCGACGAAGGCGACAAGGGCGATCCGCAGCAATGGCCGCTCTGGTACAAAGGCCTGATCCTCTTCGTCATGAGCTACGGCACGACGTGCGTGGTGCTGTACTCGACGAGCTACACCTCCGCTATCCCGGGTATGGAGGCTACGTTCGGTATCAGCGAGACCATCGGCGTGCTGGGCGTGACGACGTACCTGTTCGGCATGGCGACGGGCTCGGTCATCCTCGCTCCCTTGTCGGAGATGTTTGGGCGACGACCGATCTACGTTATAGCGCTGGCCATGTTTGTGGTTTTTGTCATACCGTGCGCGGTTGCCAAGGATATGGCGACTATACTGGTTACGCGTGAGTGCTTCGTGAAGTCAGGCTCGGAGACGCGTCTCCCGCAACCTTTGCTAATACAGAGTTTGTTCAACAGGCTTCTTCGGAGCGTTCTGCGCAGCGGCCATGATCAGCAATTCACCAGGGACAGTCAACGACATAGTAGACGAAGAACATCGTGCCCTGGCGTTTTCTATCTGGTCGATCGGGCCGATGAACGGGTACGTCCTCGGGCCCGTGGCTGCTGAGGTAGTAGTGCATACTGACTGATTGCTCAACCGTAGACCCGTGATCGGGCCCGTCGTCGGAGGCTTCGTCTTCCAATATCTCGGCTGGCGGTGGACGAATTGGGTGGTGGTCATCGTGGCCAGCGTGGCCTGGGTCGTTGTCAGCTTGATCCCGGAGACGTACGCCCCGGCCATCCTACGCAAACGAGCCGCGAAGAAGCGACGGGAGACCGGCGATGAGAGGTGGTGGAGTCGGTACGATGACAAAGAAGAGTTCTGGCCGTTGCTCAAGATCAACCTGTCGAGACCGTTCGTCATGACGGTCACCGAGCCTATCTGGTGAGTGTTGACGAGCTGCATTGCACGGGATACTGTCCGCTAACGTTGAACAGTATCTTCTGGGACGTATACATCGCGCTGGTGTACGGGATCCTATACCTATGTTTCGTGGCCTACCCGATCGTCTTCGGCGAGTTACGAGGCTGGTCGTCTAGTATGCAAGGCCTTGCGTTCTGTGGCATCGGTGTGGGCTCCATGATCGTCATTGTCGGCGAACCACTCATACGGAAGATGATCAACGCGCACAAACCGGATCCGGAAAGCGAGACCGGAGAGGTGCCGCCCGAGGCCATGGTCAGTGTGGTGTGCATCGCGGCCGTCCTGCTGCCCATCGCAGAGCTGTGGTTCGCATGGACTGGTACACCGAACGTTCACTGGATCCTGCCCATCCTCGCCGGGGTGCCGTTCGGCATGGGAAACGCCGGAGTCTTCATCTATGCGACCAACTACCTTGTCTACTCTTACGACGTGTACGCCGCCTCTGCGCTGGCAGGCAACGCAGTCCTCCGATCAGCTATGGGCGCAACAATACCGCTGGCGGGTACCGCGATGTACAGCACCATGGGCGCTCATTGGGCGGGTACACTGCTGGCCCTGCTGGAAGCTATCTGCATCCCCATCCCCTTCATCTTCTATCGGTACGGACGGAAGATAAGACTGAAGTCCGCACTGATCAGGAGTATGCGGGAGGACAAGGAGAAGCAGAACGCCAGGCGGAAGAAGGCCGAGGAAAAGGAAAGAAGGCGACTGGAAGCTGAGGCGGCGATGGGCGCGCCGATGGAGACGGTTGCGGCGGTTGATGAGGGCGAGAAGGAACTTGAGAAGGGCGGAGCCAGGAGGCATGCGGAATAGACATAGACATGTTGTTCATGCAGCGTTCAGCATAGCGAGGATACTGTACATCAACGACAACATTACAACACTACGTGTACACAGCTCAGAGACCCCAATGAGTCGCCGCCGGCATGTGAAAGGAGCCTCAACCTCGGCACAAATGCGTACCCCGGATCGACCTCCATACAGGTACTCCACAGCTGCCCGGCTAGTTCCGGCCTATCCTTCTCGACCTCCTCCCGCACGCCCGAGAGCGAGCGATGATGCGCATCTTGTTCAGCATCCTCGGCTCAAAAAACGTCGCTGGTGCTTGCGAGGGAGCGAGGCCAGGCATATGACAAGTCTGATTCTGAATGGTCCGGGCGGCTTCGGAGCAAAGGTAAGGTAACGGAGTGTACTCAAAGGCCTTGCCTTGGCTTTCCTTAAGAGCCAGTCTCCTCTCCCCTCCCGTCCTAACGTCCAGACCCTTGTGACGCGTTTGCCGTTTCCATCTCTACCTTACCCTATTTGATCTTCAGTCCTACGCTCTCCTCTACTCCTCCCATCTCTTCTCTCTCCCGTGTCTGCTCGCAGACCCTCCCAAGCCCTCAACCTGGCAGAAAGACTGAAGCAAGTGGTCTCGGCCGTCTCGCACGTCCTCCCCTCCTCCATGACGGCCGGCAGCATGGCCGAAAGCGACAATGCCGAGGAGCAGCGCTACCAGGACGAGGTCAGCGAGCTGAAACAGTGGTGGTCGGACTCGCGGTGGCGGTACACGCGGCGGGCGTATACCGCCGAGCAGATTGCTTCCAAGAGGGGGAATCTGAAGATTGAGTGGGCGAGTAATGTGTTGGCGAAGAAGCTGTGGAAGACGGTTGAGCAGCGGTTTGCGGTTTGTTGTGTACTGTCAGCTACGCGGAGGCTAGATGGCTAATGTGGATGTAGAACCGGGAGGCGAGCTTCACCTTCGGCTGCCTTGATCCAGTCATGGTTACGCAAATGGCGAAGTACTTGGACACCGTCTACGTCTCTGGCTGGCAATCTTCGAGCACGGCATCCGCTTCCGACGACCCAGGTCCCGATCTCGCTGACTACCCCTACACCACCGTCCCGAACAAGGTCCAGCATCTCTTCAAAGCACAGCTCTTCCACGACCGCAAGCAACGTCAGGAGCGTCTAGAAGTACCGGTATCCGAGCGGACGTCGATCAAGAACACCGACTTCCTGCGGCCCATCGTCGCGGATGCCGACACCGGACACGGTGGTTTGACCGCGGTGATGAAGCTCACGCAGATGTTCGTCGAGAAGGGCGCAGCTGGCATCCACATCGAGGATCAGATGCCCGGGACGAAGAAGTGCGGACACATGGCTGGCAAGGTGCTGGTACCCATCAGCGAGCACATCAACCGGTTAGTGGCGATCCGCGCTCAAGCAGATATCATGGGGACGGATCTTCTGGCGATTGCGCGGACGGACTCCGAAGCGGCTACTTTGATCACCAGCTCCATTGACCCCCGCGACCATCCATTCATCCTCGGTGCCACGAACCCGGCTCTTCAGCCGCTGAACGATCTCATGCTCGCCGCGGAGGCAGCAGGCAAGTACGGCAATGAGCTGCAAGCCATTGAGGACCAGTGGACAGCACAGGCAGGCCTCAAGCTCTTCCACGAAGCCGTCGCCGACACGATCAACGCCGGCGTCCACGTCGACAAGCAAGGTCTCATCAACGAGTTCATGAAGCTGTCCCGGGGCAAAGGCAACTCCGAAGCTCGCGCCATCGCCAAGGGTCTGACTGGTGTGGACGTCCACTTTGATTGGGATGCGCCGAGGGTGCGCGAGGGGTACTACAGGATCCAAGGCGGCTGCCAGTACGCCATCACACGCGCGATCGCTTACGCGCCGTACGCGGACTTGATCTGGATGGAGAGCAAGCTGCCCGACTTCCAGCAGGCGAAGGACTTCGCAGATGGCGTGCATGCCGTCTGGCCGGAGCAGAAGTAAGAAAGACCCCCTCCTCCAACCCCTCCATCCCCCAGGAACTCTTCGCAGTATACTGACTCCCTCTCTCTTTCCTTCTTCCGCGCAGACTCGCCTACAACCTCTCCCCCTCCTTCAACTGGAAGACCGCCATGCCGCCCAAGGAGCAAGAAACCTACATCACCCGCCTCGCCTCCCTGGGCTACTGCTGGCAATTCATCACCCTCGCCGGCCTGCACAGCACGGCGCTCATCAGCAACGCCTTCTCCGCCGACTTCGCCAAGCGCGGCATGCGGGCTTACGGCGAGACGATCCAGGAGCCGGAGATGGCGCAGGGGGTCGAGGTCGTGACGCATCAGAAGTGGAGCGGCGCGAATTATGTGGATGAGTTGTTGCAGATGGTGTCGGGGGGTGTGAGCAGTACGAGTGCGATGGGGAAGGGGGTTACGGAGGATCAGTTTGGGCATTGATTTGGGGGTGGGGTGTATACACAAAGTATATATGGCTTTCTTGCTGACTAACCGTTCATCATGCAAGATCGATCGCCACACCCGTCTCGCTGCCTCGGCGGTGCGGCAAGAGCACAATGACAATTTCTACCGCAGCGCCTTGCAATTCAGGACTGCGGAGATCCTGCGCCACTTGCCTCCGTCCCCTCAGCCCCAGCCGCCGTCTCATCACGCTCCTCCCTCGCCTGCCGCTCCGCCTCCATCCTCGCGCACTCCTCGCAAGCACTCCACACCAGCTTCGTCCCGTGACACTGGTCACACGGTACCTCCGTGCTCTCCGGTCCGCCAGGCCTAGTCACCTAACTGTCAGCATTTTCACGTCTCCTCTCGCCGGCTCTCGAGATCAGCAGCAAGACTCACAACCAAAAACTACCCCTACAAGCCTCGCAATTCCTCGCCACTTTCCCTTTCACACACCAATGCTTGTACCCTTCCTCCCCCTCCAGCTCCACTTCCTTCAGCCTCCTTATCTCCTTGCCCTGGGCTACTTGCGCCTCGAGCTCGGCTTCGATGCGTTTCCGATGCTCCGCGTAGTGTTGGGGAGCTGCGAGAGTGGGCGCGATGGTCTCGGGGTGCTGCTGCAAGTATGTGAGCTTGTCTCGCACGAAGTGCTTGCGGCCGTCCGGGTGGAGAATGAAACCTGGGCGGGGCATGGTGGCGGCGGCGGCGGCGGCGGCGGCGGTGGTGGCGGTGTGGGGAGGGGAGATGGCAGTCTGACGGTCTGGCTGGCTGGTGGGCTGTAGGGGGGTCAGATGCAGTCGCTCCTGTCGCTTTGTGTTGTGTCAAGCTGCTTGCGTTCATGTGCGAGGTGCGTGGACCTTACAAAGTGAACAACGAAGTGGGTCTCGCCAACTTCCTTTTGTGAAGTGAGGTTGAGAAAATGCTCACTCACCTGCTCGCCATCGTCGTCATCCCCCTCGTTCTGGGTAGGAACCCAAGTATACGACATCCTTATCACTCAAGTCGTTCAACAGAACCGAACCAAGGAAATGCACCTGCTCACCATGCTTTGTACCCAGAATCGCCCCGTCGCCCCCTTGGCAGAAAGGAGGCGAAGCAAAGCGCAAGACAGGGCGACGAAGGTGGCGATGATGAGAACAGAGAGAAAGAGGCCGCCATATCAGGTCACGTTTTGCATCGCGGACTCTGACCCATCCGATTGTAAAGCCTGAGCGGTTGCGCCGCCTCAACTTCACCTCCTCAGGCCCCAAAAGCTTCCTGTTGCCTAGCCCCAGCCTTACATGCCACAGCACCGAAGACTCCAGTCGCGGCGGGACTATCTCTTTCCTTTGAAAGCATTTGTTGGTACCAGGTGGGAAGTATGGCGAGAAGAGCTAAATTGTTCTTTCTGCTCGCCTGTAGGCCCTTGACGCTTTGACGGGGCTCGGGGTATGCTACAGTATGCAGGTACTCCTTTACTCTTTTCGGAGAAGCATCACGCGATGCGTTGCTCATTGCTCATCGTCCTCCATCCACATCTCAACCAGCAGCAGCAACAACCCCAGCCCGCCGCTCCCTCAGCACCTCCCTCCTCCTACTCCCACAACCCCTAACCGCACTCCTAAACATCTCCCCAGCCACCACCTTCGTTTCTCCCCCCTTAGCCATAACCCCACCACCCCCACCACTTTTCCCCTTACCCCCTCCCTCACCCCCCATCCCCAAAGGCCGATAAATCCTCATCCCCCCCGTCCCAATCCCCATACTCCGCCCCATAATAATACACTCACTCACCCCCAAAATCCCATCCGTCGTCCCCTTCACCGCAGCCTCAAACAAATGATCCGGCGTCTTCTCAAAGCTCGCCAGCTGCAGCACGCTCTGGTCCCCCCGCATCTTCGCCATCCCAAAGCGGGTAATCCCCAGCACCTCCCCCCGGAACGTCATCACGTCCGCCAGCAGCTGCATATGCCGCGGGTCGATGTCCATCTGCGCGCCCATGACCGACGAGATCTCCGTGATGATGGTGGTGCGCGCGGCCTCGATGCCGAGCACCGCGCACGTCTCCATGACGCTGTTGGTGCGCGTGCGCGTGCCGTCGATGCCTGGGGTGGTCATGCAGAGTTTCAGGCCGTAGCCCTCGACGAAGACGGCGATGGGTTCGCGGCCCGAGGCGTCGGGTTGGTCGTCCTTTTTCAGGATGGCGCGGTGGGCGTCCGGATACCCCTGGATGACGACGTTGGGGAGGCGACGCTTGAGCTGCTGCATCGTCATGAAGAGCTCGTCGCTCACGCCCTCGGTGCCATTTTGCAGAACACCCTTCCCGCCTTTCGCCAGCGCGATTTTCCGCTTGCCTCTCGCATCCATCACGCTCGGGTTATCGCACGTCACCCGGATATGGCCCCCACCCACCACCCTCGCAGTGACCGCCATCGACTTGAACCCTTTATGCCGCTCAATCGCACTCGCCACAGCTTGCAAACTTACCCTCAGCCCCAACCCCTCCACCGCCTTCCAATCCACCCGCATATTCAGGTACCCGGCCCCCACACTCCACACATCCTCCACATACCGCACAATATCCCTCAAATACGTCTTGCTAATCACCGCCTTCGCAAACTTCCCCGCAATCTCCTCATACTTGCTATCCAACGCACACGTAATGACCGGTGTGGAAATTACCTTACTTGCATTGATAATCTCTTTAATCCGCGGCACGCCCTGCGTGATACTCATCCCCGCCACACCCGCGAAATGGAACGTTTTGAGCGTCATCTGCGTGCCCGGCTCGCCGATCGATTGCGCGCCTACCGCGCCGACGGCGTGCCCGGCTTCGACTTTGGATTTCTCGAATTTGCGCAGGCAGAGGGTGAGGAAGAGGCGGAGGGCGGTGGCGGAGAGCTTGAAGATGCCCGGGCGGCGGCGCTCGTCGGCAGGGGTGGTGAAGCGGGATTGGCTGCTGATGAGGCCGGCCATTTTCTTGCCGATGAAGTCTTGGACGGTGTCGAGGAAGTTGCGCACGCTCTCCAGCTGGTCCACGCCCGCGTTTGAGTCGTCGCGGTACGGCAGCTCTGTCCCATCGTCACCGAAACGCACCAGCTTCTTCCTCTCCACGCCCAGCGTCTCCTCTACCACTTCGTCCACCTCCCCAGAAGTCAGCCCTCGCTCAGCATTATCCCACGTCGTAGTAACAGCATGCATGAAAGTCCGCTCGAAATGCACCGGCTTCGCGCTCCCCTCCATATCCAACGGATCCAGCCCATCATCTCCGAACCGCATCTGCACCACCCCTTCACTACTATTCCGGACCGTGAGATCGTACCGCGCCGACAGATCCTCCAAACTCTTCATCAAGCGTCGCGACATATACCCCGTCTCGGCCGTCTTGACCGCCGTATCCACCAACCCTTCACGCCCACTCATAGCGTGGAAGATAAACTCCGTCGGGTTGAGTCCGTAGGAGAAAGAGTTGACCACGAACCCTTTCGCAGGCGGGTCGCGAGACGCCTTGCTGAAGTGAGGCAGCGTGCGGTCCTGGAAACCATCCACCACTCTCTTGCCGCCGATGATCTGCTGCCCGACTGCAGCCACCATCTGGGAGACGTTGATGTTACTCCCTTTGCTCCCGCACTTCGCCATCGTGAGCGGAGCGTTGAACCGACTAAGCTCGCTGAAACACACATCACCGCATTGCTGCCGAACTTTGCTCAGAATCCCCGAGATCTGATTCTCCATCGTCTGCTCCTCGTCGCAACCTGGATCTCTCACCAGCCCGCCCTCGTTGAAGAGCCGGATCAATTTGACGCACTTGTCGTAAGCGGCCGTGACCAGCTTCTCCTTCTCCTCCCGCAGCTTCCCGCTGGGGTAGACATCGCTGATGCCGATCGAGAAACCTTGCTCCGTCAACCATCTCGCCGACAACTTAGCCAGGCGGTTCATCCCAGCCACTGCGTACTCGGGCCCGAAATCCCGCATGATGACGTAGAATACGCTGTCTTTCTTGCCGTCGCCGATAACAGCCTTGTCCATGGTGCCGCACATGACTTCACTGTTGCGGACAACCAGGAAGGAGTCATTCGGCAATAGATCCGCCGCGGTGCCGGGAGACGGCGCGCTGTACTGCTTGCCCTTGGCGTCCAGGTTGACGTTCACAGGGTACTGCGAGTGCGGCTTCATGAGTACGGACCAGATCTGCTTGCCGGTCCAGAGCTGCTGCGGTTTGTAGATGGCGGGCGGAGGGATCTCGACGGGGTGCCGGGCTCCAGTGTAAGGGTCTGTGACATCCATGCCGTCGAACATGTAGGCCACGATCTGGCAGAATTGCCGGCGGTCGAGGAAGAGGTCTTTCTGCGAGATGAGATAGGAGCCTGTGATGAAGTCCTGGATGGCGGCGATGATGGGGGTGCCGTTTTTGGGTGTGGCGAGGTTGTGCTTCACGCCCATGAGCTCGATGGCTTCGGTGCGCGCTTCTTCCGTTTGCGGGACGTGCAGGTTCATCTCGTCGCCGTCGAAGTCGGCGTTGTAAGGGTTGCAGACGCACTCGTTCAAGCGGAATGTCCGCCAGGGCCGCACTTTGACGCGGTGGGAGAGGATGGAGAGTTTGTGTAGAGAGGGCTGGCGGTTGAAGAGGACAATGTCGCCGTCTTCGAGGTGTCGCTCCACTGTGTCGCCGATCTCGAGGCGGTCGGCGACTTTGGATAGGTCGCCTTTCGCTTCCACGATTCTGAGCATGATCTTTCGGTTGTCGCGCGCTTTGATGACATGGTTGGCCCCGGGGTGCTTCTGCGTGCCGCGCCTGATGCACTTCCGTAGCTTCTCCATGTTGTGCTTCGTGACTCTCTCCGGGTACGTCATGTGCGTCGCCACTCGTACCGGTACAGCAACCTCGTCGATGCCCAAATTCGGATCAGGACTGATGACTGTCCGACCGGAGAAGTCGACACGCTTGCCGCTCAAGTTGCCACGAAAGCGACCCTGCTTGCCTTTCAGACGCTGGCAGAACCCACGCATCATACGACCCCACTGACTGTCTCGTCCCAGACCCGGCAAATTTCCATCGATGTACATAGCCACCTGCACCTGCAGATACTCCCAAATCTCCATAACTTTCTGGATCGGCTGACCTTGTTGGAGTGCCATCTTGAGGTACCCGTTGATCTGCACGATATCGCCCAGCTTGTTGGTAATGTCGTCCTCGGTCGTCGCTCCTTCTTGCGCAACAGACGGCCGAATCGCTACGGGTGGCGCCGGGATATGCGTCCACAGCATGTACTCCGGCCGACCGTTCTTGTGCGGATCCATACCCAGCACCTCCACATCCTGGTCCGGCACCTTTTTGAAGATGTTCAGCACCCTCAACGGTGTGAGATCGTCGGCCGCCCGCCGCATATTCCTCTCCACCTCCTGACTCTTCCGCGCAATGGCGAAGCTGTCCTCGAACGCCACCATATCTCCAGGTTTCTGCTTGCTCTTGGCGTTGCTGCTGGTGTAGATGGCGAATTTGTTGTGAAACATCTTGATAGGGTGGCCGGGCACCTTCTTCACGGGGCCATTGAAAGCGCCACATTGCGGACACACCTTGTTCTTCTTGCAGTCCGCGGCGATCTTCCTGCACAGCGCCGTCTTCCTCAAGCTATCCAGACCGGGTCGGCGGAGCTGCTTGAGCGATGTCCGCCGGTCTTTCTCCGAGAGCAGGATCCTGCTGCAGTCTTTGCACACGCAGCTCAGCACCTCCATGATCTTCTTGAGGTAGCCATAGTGAAAGGCGGGTAGGGCGAGCTTGACCTGGCCAAAGTGGCCGTTGCACTCTTTCAATCCCAGATGGCACGTCCCGCACGCGCCCATCTTGGCGCTTGTCCCCAGCTTCTCGTCCAGGGGGCCATACTTGGTCACCGCTCGCGGCTCGCCCGGTGCGCGGTCCTTGCTGAGATCGTAGAGGTAGCGGTCACTGACCGTCACGACCGACTGCGCGGCAATGTCGGCGGGCGAAGCGAGACCGAATTGGAGGGCGCGGATGCGTTTGGGCGGGCGCGAGAGGACCTGCTCCTTGGCGGGGTAGTCGTGGTCGTCCTCCATGTTGGTGGCTGTGTGCGCGGTTTGTGTTATCGGAGGTTGGGGTGGGGCATTTTCGGGGTACGCGGTTGTGTAGCTGGTGACTCTTCTGTTTTCCTGCCTCAGTCGACCAAAATTTAGACGTGGAGTGGACGCGGATAAGAAGGTGGGGTTTATCGCGGGCGGGCGGGACGTGCACGACAGGGGTGGCGCGTGAGAGAGCGAGAGCTCCTTGCCGATCACCTTCGAGTCAACGTCAGCGTCCACCTCCACCTCAACCCTTCCTCTCTCTCAAACTGTTGTCACTCTGACCGACTGGAGAGAGAGAGAGCGGATGGTGATAGTAATGTGACCTATCGCAACCAGCAACGACGAGTGCGGTCTCAATTTCACCTTCACATGCTGACAGGCGAGGCAGCAAGGCGACGAGTCCAAAGTGCGGGGCACAGCTGTCGCCTGGTCCTGGGTCCATGATTGCTACTCATCTTCCACCTCGTCCAACACTACTACTGCCCCATACTTCACCTCACCACACCACCCCGACGGCACGGAAGACAACAGGTGCACCCGAGTCGAGCCGCCCACACTACTTGGGTGTGATAGGAATCGAGTATCCCATCCCGACAGCGTCGCCAGTCCCCTTACCATAGCTCAAACTCGCACCTGAGGCAGCCTTGGAGCAGCAACACCAACACCAACACTCCTCGGCTACTTCTGCTGTTAGTTGACATGGACTACTGGAGGAGCGAACACCCGCGTGCGCTCCAGGACACTGGCAGTGTGTCGTTGTCCGATACCCTCAACATCGCCGCGAGCATGGACTCCATCCCCATCTACAGTACCTTGCCCAAGTCCCCACTTCAAGAAGGAGATACTGCGGCTGACACTCCCCCAGCCATCTCCATCAGCCTGACACCTTCCGTCAAGGGTACGGAAGACAAGGCCGATCAACGCACCCTCAGCCTCGTCCACAACGAGCCCCTCGTCATCGGCCGCGCTTCCAAGTCCGACGTGAAGAACCTCCAGCGTGCCAAGCACAACGCCCTCTTCGACTGCCCCGTCATCTCTCGCCAGCACGCCGAGATCCAAGTCCACCCATACAAGGCGCGGCACGAGCAGGTGACCATCACGGACAAGGACAGCATGCACGGCACCTTTGTGAACATGCATCGGCTGAAGGCCTACGAGCCTTGGGTGCTCCGCACGGGTGACTCGATCAAGTTGGGCGATAAAGTGACTCGCGGTTATGGTAAGGCAACACCTCGCGAGACGCTCTTACCCCACTTTCAGTTTGCTAATAGGTATTGTACAGAGACTCACCAGGGCACTGACGTGATCTACCGCCGCTGTGACGAAGAAGGCAATCCGTGGAGCTACACGACCACCACCACCACCGCCAGCAGGACCTTTGCTGTTCCCTCGGAGTCTGGGGACGAGTCTGATGGCAGCTCAATTGACGCACCGATCCTGACTTCATCCGCCAATACCACCCCTGAGCAGCCGAAAGTCATGCTTGGCTCGCAGCAGAAGCCGATCGATGTGGAGAACAATACATCACTGAAGACCGTCATTCACCTCGACGACGATGATGAGCTCTCCCTTCGCGAGACCGTACGCGAAGAGGCTGTGAAACCCAGGCTTGTCGTCAAGGACACGTACGATACCGAGGATGTGGAGGACGAAAGTGCAGTGGGCTACAACACCTGCCCCTCCCAGCTTCTCGGCCGAGTCGCCCCTGTTGACGAGGACGACGACGAGGACGCTGCTTCCGAGACAAGCAGCCAAGCTTACTTGCACCTCAGTGATCACGACAGCACTCACTCCGAGAACGGCGACAACCTCTCCGACAGCGACGCATCGGATATCTCCGGTTTCGAAGCTCCCGACATCATCCTCTCTGATCTCTCCGATGACGAGGATGACGAGGACGGCCCGGAGGAGATGTCGTCGGCCAAGCAGCCTTCACCGGAGCTGGGCGGGCCTCCGAATATGGAGAGGGTGGAGGACAGCATCGCCGTGAGCCATCCCGTCTCACGCGCACCGGTAGCTTCGAGGACTTACGGTTGGCCACAGGTTGCTCCTACCGTCCACCGCTACTTCACGGGGATGGCTCCCCCTCAAACGCGCTACGACCCAGTACGCAGCTCGGACGCTCCGCTACAGCGCCCGATGGCCTCGCAGCAGCCACGTGCAGCACCCGCTTACACGTATGGCTCACCCACCTACCCCGGCGCCTTCACTGCTACTGACACATTCCTCAGTAGCCGCTGGGACGTGCCACCAGGCAACAACACCGTCGAGCAAGCTATGAGACAGGGGACCTCCGCTCTACCGCGACCACATCATTCGGCATCGGTATCGCAACCCCTCCAGCCTTACTACGCCCCGGCCTACCACCCGCAGTACACATTCGTGAGCCAGCCGAGCCGCGTGCCACCCCCGCACGCCAACTGGAACGATCAGGCCCCGCTCTCTTACACCAAGCAGCGCGACGACAACCACGCCCCGGCACCGGAGACTGTTAGGCACAAGCTCTCGATCCCGGCTATTGTCGAGCAGACCGCGGCTGAGAAAGAGGAGATTTCCTTGAGCACGATGCTGGCGTACGACTGCCCGCCTGCGTCCAAGCTCACTAGCATGCCTGGAGCTTCGGTGAAGCCTTCCCACCCCGCCACTTCGACCGCAGCGGCGGGATCAAAACGCAAGGCCGACGAGATCTCCACGGCGGATGATGACGACGAGGGTGTGGAGGCCGGAGCGTCGAATGACCTGAAGGTCACGCTGTCGAACGCAGAGCTACTCCATCTTTACGCCACCACTCGGGCTGGCACCCTTGTTGACGACAGCGTCGACGTGATCCTCCCACCCCAGAAGAAAGCGAGACTGACGAAGACGGATGCCCTGGACGTGGCGAAGGGGGTCGCCAAGTACGCGGCCGCTGCTGCGGCGGGCGGGGCGGGCATGGTGGCTTTCCTGGCTAGTCCGTATGCGCAGCAGTTGCTTGACTGGCTGGCGTAGGCTATCATCACGCAACGAGATTACGCAGAATGCCCGAGGGGAAAGACATGAGGTGGACGAAGGACGGGGTGACGTGAGCTTGGTAGAATGAGCGTGGAGAATGAGACTGAGGCGTTTTTAAAGGGAATGACTGTGCTTTTCGCGCATGTGCTCTTGGGGGTGGGCTACGGTCACAATCACGCAGGGCAGAGGGCTGGAGTCCAGGTGGTGGCATGCGTTTTACACACCAAGATTTCCATGATGACGGCCTACCAAATCAATCAACCAACCAAACATAATATCGAGATTCTCCTCTGATCGCAGGCACGGGCGGGCGGGGGAGGGGGGGTTTGACGGGATTGCGGCAGGCCGACTAGGGCATGGTTATGGGTATGGGCATGGGTATGGGTATGAAGCTCACTTGAGACTTGGAGCTGAGTATGATTGATACGTAGCAAGTCTAGATAGGTAGGTAGGGATGTTAACGTGAACGTGAGTTTCCTGATTGAGCTTTGGTGGTACGGAATTTCGCGTGGAAGTTGCTGGGAGGTTGTCAGGGTGGTGAGGGTGGTGAGGGTGTGGTGTGGTGTATATATATTGACTACGGTAGTGGAGTGCAGCAGTGCTGGCCCTTGGCCTTGTTCGTTCATACCACATCGGCGGTTATGTGGTGACTGGCGACTACATGTAAAGCAGCTCCCAACTCCCTCGACTCGTCAATGAATGAAGGTGGCTGGTTCCCAACGGGGGGAAAAGGGGTCAGAGCCAACAGACAAACCCGTACAGTACATGTATACCGTGGATCCACGGGAGCTCGTCCACGTTCAAAGGGTGGACCTCGCCGCTGCAACGGATTGTGATTCCGGAGCTTTGCAGCAGGCAGCGGCGATTGAGACACTGGGGGGTGCTGATGCCCGGGCAGTATCAGGAGAGTCGCCAGCCAAGTATCAGAAGTCAAACCTTGCCACTGCCGGTCGGTGGACCTACGCCATGGTCCAGGCCTCTCTGTCCAGAGCACGAGAATCACAGCCGTCGGGCTGCCTTCTCGTTATTAGATCCAGATGATTCCAAGAGGGTGGCGAGCGGAGGGCTGCACATCTCGAACGGTGCGCGAGACAGGCGCTTGGCAGACCTCGAACTCCTCGAACGATCGTCTCGTCTGATCGAAGTGGCCGTCCAGTGCGGTATGGCCATGTCGCAGGTACTGCAGCGACCCTCTCCAGCTAATTGGTTCAAATGCAGGCCATCATTCTGTAATCCTCACGGCTTCCGAGCTTCGCGGCGCGTAGTTCGTACATGTACCCCTGTGTATCGCGAAGGAAGACACTGGCTGCCAGGATCCCCTTGCACGCTCACCGCACGCCATACGAGCTCGGCACATATAGGGAAGGGATGCGACTCCGGCGATAAGTGACGGTCGCGAAGTGAGACTCTGGGTAGCATGTCGCCACGTGGTTAGGATTTCGATAGCACGCGACCGAAGATCTGCGCAGTCGGCGGCCAAGAATAGTGCACCACGTTTCGGACCGTTGCCGTAGCGGCAGAGCGAGACGCCGTTGACGATCTCACGGCACTGACCTCAATCCTTCCCGTCGGTATCGCGTCTCAACAACATTCACGAGACGGTTCCAGTCACCTCGGCTGGTGTCTCTGGAGTTGACACCTCGGGTTCTGATCCCGTATCGACCCAATTGGAGACCCTGGAACACAGCACAGAGTCGATCGCGTGGTGGGATCGATGCAGGGTAAAGATACCATATAGTGCAAGCAATAACGGACCCGTAACCGCGCCGCACGATGATGTGGCACGAGCGGCACAACAGCAATAGAATCCCACTAATGCTGACACCTGCCGTAGAACGGCAGCTGCACCGTCACCGTGGATGCTACGAGGGGCGACGAGGATGTCGTCGGGCGAGATTGTTGAAAGGCCAGATAATGGCTTCCACTCCCGAACTCTCCCACCGGCCTAAGGAAGCATTCCAAACGCCGATGGAAGGTAATACATTGAGCTTTGCTCGATATAGCTCTCGTGCTCCGGAACAATGCAGACTGCAATTACAGGGCATCGCCGAATAACAACAGGCTTGATTATGCAACGCTACAGGTCGACTCAATATACCGTCTGGCAACTGCCGGCGAGGGGCGTCAGACCGCGCTTCGTTGAAGATACAGACTGGAACAGGCTCGTCTCATCACTGATGATAAGGTCTGGCAGGCTCTGAATCTCCACATTCGTCAATGTTTGCCGCTGAGCCTACATGCCGGCCGTTGCTACCAGGAGCTGTTCTCATAGCCAGACGGCAACGGGAAAGTTTTGGAAGAGAATAGACGATGTTCCCGTAACATCGTCTCGCAAGCGGCCAAACCAGAAAGTTAAAGCACCGGACGCTCCCGTCGCCCGTGCTCACCATGTTGAGTTTTAGAGTTGCCTCAAGAATGGTCAGCGAAGCGGGAAGGATAGCGGGTCTGCAAGGAACACAAAGCTTGGCCATATGGCACGATTCCCCTATGCGGCCGTGGACCCCCGTCTCGACCTCACGTTTGGCTAGCCCGCCGTGGCACTCTGACCGTTTCAGTCGTCGCCACACTCTGGGTCAAAGCAGTTTCTCAAAGTACTCCTCGCCGCTGACGCTACTCGCTAGGTCCGAGCAGCTCGTGCGTCCTTGTCATGCTGAACAAGGAAAGCATGGACAGGTTCCGAGGCCATGGTAAGGTGCGCTAGCAGATGGATCAGAGCAGTCCAGAGTTGTGCTGTATCGAATCCAAACTCTGCGTGCTCTAGGCCGGGGGTGATATACTACTCGGGGCACCGTCCCTCATGCCGCCTTCTTCGTTCTCGCACCGCACCACCCTCGCTCGCTGCGGATCGGACAACTGTAGACCTTTGCGTCTACGTACCTTCGTTACGAAGCGTCTGCCAACAAGCACCTCTTGTTGCGGCTTCCCTCACTCGCTCTTACACCGCTGCTATCAACACACCCTCAGCAGTACGCCTAATCAACAGGCTTCGCTACCCGGACTCTCACAGCCATGGGTCTCTTTTCTTACATGAAGCCCAAGGGCAAGGACGGCAAGGCACAACAGGACGCTTCAGAGATGAGCGAGAAGCCAGCAATGCCTTCCGGTATCATGACCCCATCTGCAGCACCCTTCGGCACACCAGGCGCAAACACCCCCGGCAACGCATCACCCATGGGCTCCCGACCAGCCTCGCTCTACCCTTCTGGTGACTTCAGAAACTCGGACCTCAACCTCAACGAGCTCAAGTGCGATGTCATGGTCAACTGGCTGTACCAGCAGCAAATGGAGCGACTATGGACCGCCGGTGGCCACGATGAGGGAGTCATGTTGAAGAAGGGCCGCGCACAGTACACCTGCTGTCCTGCAGACCTGATCGAGGAGCAGTACGGGCTCTTCAAGAACGTGGAGATGCTCAACGTGAGGGTACGTCAACTCCGTCCTGATCTGTTGCATCTGTGAACCTTCCTAACCATCGCAGGCTGCCATGACCGTCAACACGAGAGTCATCAAGCTCTTCCTTCACAGCAACGACAAGGCGTACGTCCCTCTCAAGGGCGGTCTCCGCCTTCAGGTCCTTCCCGACATCTCCTATCTGCCCCGTTGCCAGAAGCATCAGTTCGCCGCCTTCGTCGCCGATCGCGGTCTCCTGATCGTTTGGGATGACGAGCCGAAGCACCTCCTCGACCGTGCTTCAAAGATCGAGAAGGCCCTCATGGAGATGATCTGGGACGGCAGCGACGAGGACGAGGACGAGAAGAAGGAGCATGGCAGCGTCATGGTCCGCGAGGTCGGCTCGGAAGAGGATGTTGAGCTGGGTACCGTGGAGAAGCCTCGCCCGATTGTCTTCTTGATGCCCATCACCTCTGCGTTCACCCTCGGGCTAACCGCCCTCGCTGTCGGCTCTGGCTGGTCACGCATCGCCCTCGAGGTGTTCGTCGATCACAACTACATCCGCATGGCCTTCGCCCTCGTCATTCCGATGCAGATCTGGCTCGCACTCTTCTTCTTCCAGGCTCTTGTCGGTAACATTGCCCAGCTCATCGGACCTATCTCGCAAATGAGCCACAACACCAAGTTCTACTCTGGCCAGAAACCCAAGCATCTCCGCCGCGATGCCGGCCCGCTTCCTCACGTCACCATTCAGATGCCGGTGTACAAGGAAGGTCTCCAGGCCGTCATCGAGCCCACCGTCCGGTCTATCAAGGCTGCCATTTCCACCTACGAGATGCAGGGCGGCACGGCCAACATCTTCGTGAACGACGACGGCATGCAGCTCGTCCCGGAGAACGAGGCCCGCGAACGCCAGGACTTCTACGACGAGAACAACATCGGCTGGGTCTCCCGCCCGAAGCACAACCCGAAGCCCACGGACGGCTCCGAGGTCTTCCTACGTCGCGGCAAGTTCAAGAAGGCGTCCAACATGAACTACGCCATGTGGGTCAGCAACCGCGTCGAGGATAAGCTCAATGATCTCAACCGCCACGAAGGCTGGACGCAGGAGGACGAGGCGGAAGCCTACAAGAGCGCTCTCTCCGAAGTCGTGGAGTCTGACGAAGGCCGCACATTGGCTGATGGCAATATCCGCATGGGCGACTACATCTTGATCATCGACTCCGACACTCGTGTACCGACCGACTGCTTCCTTGACGCCGTCTCCGAGATGGAGCAGTCGCCGCAAGTCGCCATCATCCAGTACTCCTCCGGCGTGATGAACGTCACCGACTCCTTCTTCGAGCGCGGCATCACCTTCTTCACCAACCTCATCTACACGCAGATCCGCTACGCCATCTCCAACGGCGACGTCGCCCCCTTCGTCGGCCACAACGCCGTCCTCCGCTGGGCTGCCATGCAAGAGATCGCGTACGACGACGAGGACGACCTCCGCGAGAAATACTGGTCCGAGGCCACCGTGTCCGAGGACTTCGACATGGCCCTCCGCCTGCAGACGGCCGGCTACTACGTCCGCCTCGCCGCCTACCAGGGGGACGGCTTCAAGGAGGGCGTCTCGCTCACCGTCTACGACGAGCTGGCGCGCTGGGAGAAATACGCCTACGGCTGCTCCGAGCTCATCTTCCACCCGCTGCGCTACTGGTTCACCCGCGGACCCTTCACCAAGCTCTTCCGCAACTTCGTCACGTCCCGCATGCCCTTCCCGTCCAAGATGACCATCATGGCGTACATCGGCACGTACTACGCGCTGGGCTCGGCCTGGATCCTGACCCTGGCCAACTACTTCCTGACCGGGTGGATGAACGGCTTCCTGGATAAATACTACCTGGACAGCTTCAAGGTCTATTTCGCCATCATCATCGTCTTCACCGCGCTCGGCAACGTCTCCCTCGCCGTCCTCCGCTACCGCATCGGCGAAAAAGGGTTCTTCAGCTCGCTCTGGGAGAACCTCAGCTGGATCCCCCTGCTCACCATCTTCCTCGGCGGCGTCAGTCTGCACATCAGCCAGGCCCTACTGTCCCACTTATTCAGCGTGGACATGAGCTGGGGCGCCACGAGCAAGGAGGCGGAGAACACGACCTTCTTCAAGGAGGTGCCGAAGATCATCAAGAAGTTCAAGTTCACCTTCATCTTCTGCATCCTGTGCGCCGCGGCCATGATTGTCTGCGCCTGGTTCGTGCCGGAGCTGTGGCGCATCCGGGTGTTCGTCAGTATCTGGCCGCTGGCGTCGATTGTGTTTGGGCATTTCTTCCTGCCTATCGCGCTCAATCCGGGGTTGATGAGGTTTACTTTCTAGGTTCGGAGACAGGAGGAGAGGCTGGATCTTGGAACAGCTATGTGTGTATGATACCCTAGGCGCTTTCGGTCGGGGTTGTTTCTGGCGTACTTGTCCTTCGCAGGTTGGGGAACTGAGGTTGGACTGGGATCTAATAGAGGATTGGCGGTGGGTGTTACGATCGCTACAGCTATGATACAAGGATACGAAGACCTAAACGTTACAGGCTTGGGGCGGGTACATTGGTATAGATGGTACATATTGCACATACAGACGCTCCCACTTCATCACCAGGCGTCCCTCTTCTGCTTTCGCCTTACTACCGGCATCGAGGGCCTCCCGTATCGTATGAGCTCGCCGAGATCTCGCGAGACAGTCCCACATCATGGTCGGGGCTCTGGTTGCTCTCCATCTGCCAGTGTGCCGAAGTCTTTCGTGGAAGCATTATTGGATTCGATAGCTCTCCCGCATCGATTCTGCACCAAAAGGTGTCGACAGCTAGTCAGCAATACTTGGTGGAGCACGCCATTGTACTCAATTCCCAATACATGACCAGAGTCTTTCGGAAATCTCAATGTCAAATGTCAATAATGCGAAGGTTGATGAAAGGAGGCGTGGCGGAGCGAATCTCCAAATGGTCACCAAAAAGTTCATTGCAAACGGAAACTGCCGTTCGTTCGCACAACATCACCTCCTCGAACACCAAACATCTCAGGAGCGACACGTTCGTGAGCGTGCCGGCCAGCTTCGTCGTGGTGTCGTCGTCGTAGACATGGAAGAGCTCCAGGCGCGCCACCGCAAGGAGCAACGTGACCTGCAAAGCCGTATCACGCAGAAGAAGAAGCAGGCGAGCAAGAAGACCCGGAAAGGCGTCAATGATGAATGTGATAAGCTCGAGGCCGAACTTAAGGGGAGGCATGCTGTCGAGACCGCAGCACTCAATGGCGAGCCAAACGCTCATGGGACAGAGCCGCTCACCGAGCAATTGGACGATCTCACGCTGAAGGTAGACGATGAGGATGCGACTCCCCGTACTAACGGCACGCAGCACGTGAAGGATTTCAACGAGCTGGCTTCGTCACAGGAGCAACAGACCGCAAACGGGACATCGCAGACCAAGAAGCCGAACAAGGCAAAAGCGCGACTTGCCAAACGAGCGCTGGAGCAAGAAGAGCGGGCACGGCAGGCCGCCGAAGAGGCCAAGAACTTGCCCGACCTGAAGCAGCAGGAGCGCGAGCGTATGCTGGAGTATATGACCGAGCGCGGTCTGCGGGAGAAGGAAATTAGAGCAGACGGCCACTGTTTGTACTCGGCTGTCGCGGACCAGCTTGAGCAGCTGCAGATACCGCTTGGCTCAACTCCGGGCGATAAACCTACGTTGGCATACAAGACCGTCCGGGCAGCGGCTGCGGAGTATATCGAACGGCATTTGGATGATTTCGGGCCCTTTCTGGAGGAGCCACTGCCGGAGTATCTGCACAAGATACGTGAAACGGGGGAGTGGGGCGGGCAGTTGGAGTTGATGGCGTTGGCGAAGTCTTATGGGATCGATATCAATGTCCTGCAGGACTTTGGGAGGGTGGAGAAAATTGAGTCGGGTGCTGGCAGGAAGGAGGAGGTGATGTGGTTGGGGTATTACAAGCATGGCTTTGGGCTGGGCGAGCATTACAATAGCTTGCGGAAGGCGGGATGAGGTGCAACGCGCTCTACAGTAAACAACTTTTTGCTGGACGCTGGTCGCTGGGCTGCAAAACTATCTCAGCCCGGTTATTTGCGGAACACGCTGGCCCCTGCAGCGCCTGAGTGCCCCATGTTTCTCTTGGACACCAGTATTCAGTACCATTGGATACGCAGGGTTTCGATCGGCCGCCGTACCGATTTTGCTAAGACACCAAGCAGCGCACGGAGCCGTGGTGTCGCATGGGACAGCAGTGTCAGAATGAAGCGCTCAAAGGGCTTCGAGACCTCAAGACCAGCACAACGCAAGACAGGGGTACGGTTCAGGTCGTCGACGTACGTTTGAGAGACAGGCATTCTCCACGGAGTAATTTGAACATGCACGCTTCCACGGCTGCAGGTTCCTGATGCCTTGCACTGTCTCAGGCTGGTAGCTGTACGTTCCTCCCGCCATGGCTTCGCTCAGCAAAGGATGCTGCGGTATATTAGATGGAGATATTCCCACTTCAGTCTATCCTCTACAACTTCTTCTTCAAACACAAGATCTACCACGTTTACGTACACAACCATGCGACTCATCACGATCATCGCCGTCGAAGTCACCGCTCTCGTCCTTCTGACATGCTTCGCCGCTTGGTGGGCCGTGTGTCCTACATCCGTTAACGACAACATCACCGCCCACATCGTGTCCAATCACAGCTTCACCAACCACACCGTCTGTGACCGCGTCGTCTCCGAAGCTCAACAGCCACTATCCGTCAAAGCTCTCCTACCCGGTACCGACCTCTCCGAGAACTTCAGGCTCGTTCAAAACGACGCTGAGCAGCTAGTGGAGATCTCTCGCATCTCAGGAGATATCCACCGTCGCTACTTCGTTCAGGGGAACATCACCGCCGCCATCCCCACCACGAATCGCAACACTGCCTGGGTCCTAAGCCGCATCGAGAGCAAGCTACGCACACTTTCCACCCTACGAAGTCTCGAGGTACATGCGAACTTCACGATCGGCCCGCTATGAGACTTGCAAGCACACCACGCCGAAGCTGCGATCAAGGCCTACGAATCTGGTGGCCATCTAGATGCGGACAGGGGCGTTGGCCTTCGATGCTGTGAAGCTCTACCACCTGAGCGAATCAAGCGAAGCTGTGCACCTCGCCGAACAAGTCGCCGTAGACGTTGGGTATAGGCTTGCCTGGCTCCCTGAGCAATGCTTGGTTGCCATCGCGAAGTACCCCACAACAGCATTGCAAGTCTGCCGCATCCAAGCGCTGCTTGAGGAGGTCTCGGAACTCGCAGACCATTGCTCCGCTTGGAACCCTCATTATAGAACCAGGAGATCTGCGAAAGAGGCCGCGGATCGAGCCGACAAGATCATGACTGTCATCAAGCAGGGATACGCCCACGAACCCGAGCCTGTGCTGCAGCTTCTGCGGGAGTCTATGAGAAGGGCAGGCAAGGAGCCTCCGAAAGTTTTGACTCCCGCCATTGACCAGCAGACTCGATTCTCACCAGTGAGCGAGGGCACCCAGTATGCGAAATGGTTCTTCCGCGTGTAGCGGCGAGAGATCTCGGGACTGGCGAGCTGCTGCAGGAGTCGCAAACGGTCACGGATGGGTTAGCTGCGACTGCTCACGGTGGAGAAGAGGTGTAAGGATATTGATTTTTGGGAGTCATGCGTTACGCTCACAGCGAGAGCTGCTTCACAGCGGCGAACCATGCACAAATACCATCTGTTTGCTTTCCATCATGCTTTCATTGCCGCAGATAGATAATCCACATCCTGCAACGCCTGCGCCCACAACGCCATGCCATGTAAGTGAAATGCCACACTCAGTCAGCCAACCTATCGCCACACGTTAGCAAGCTTTCACACCCCACCGCATCTTTCACCGACGGCAAGCAAATGAACTCACCTATAGCTAACGACAGTATCTATCCGATGACTGTTCGTCGAAAAACTCCGCAACTTCACACTCTCCGCATTCCGGATCTCCTTCGCGTCGCTGTCGCCCCACTCGAGCGGGACCTCGCTGTCGGCGTCCGCGTAGACCAGGACGTTGAAGGTGCAGTTGCCGTCTAGCATTGGTAACATGGTGACTGAGGCGGTGATTTGGCGGAAGAGGGCTTGGATCTCTTTTTGCACGTCGTCGTCGGATTTTGCGCTGACGGGGGATGGTTGTTGTTGTTGTTGTTGTGGGGGGGTTGAGTTCTCTTTGTCGCCGGAGGTGGTGGAGCGTGTTTGCTTGCTAGGGTCTTGGAAGACGTTTACCTGTACTCCGGTCAATGTTACGCTGTAAGTGTCACGGGGATAGTGAGAGTCATGCATACGTCGAACTGCCATCTCTCGACGTGCTCGCCGGTCTCTTTGCTGGTGACGACGATGACGAGCTTCGAGATCTTGGCCTTCTGCATCCATCGGCTGAGCTGGCTCATGATCTTCTTGATGTATGCTTTCACTTGGTCGTCGCAGGAGGTCATCATGTTGAGGCCGTACTTCTTGACGCTACGAATATAGTCAGCTTCACGTCCTCATATGCCTTCCGAATGCTGATCAGTACTGCTGCTAAAGTATGGGTGATACGACGGGATGAGTACGCACGTCGTGAAGTCTTCCGGCGGATAAACGCCTCGCTGAAAGAGTATGGTGTTGCATGCATAGTCGAAGAACTCGACGACCGTCTTGGACGAGCCTTTGAGGGCGAGTTTGTGGGTCTTCGACTTGTCGGCCTTGTCGCTCGCGCTGGGTGGCGGCATTGCTGAGGGCATGTTGCCCACGACAGTATCAATGTGGCCGCTTGCCTGCCTTGCCTTGCCGACGTTCTCGGATGCGCCTGGTGATCTCGTATTGTCGTTCGTCAGATAGGCTGGCCCTGACCTGAGGGAAGTCGGCGAACGTGAAGTCGGAGGTGTTGACTCGGGTTGGACGGGCGACCAGCCCTTGCAGGTCTTGGCATCGGCTTCGATGTGAACGCGAGAGCTTGAAGACTCGAGAGAGGTTGGATGGACATGGAAGCCGCTCAATGCAACGATGCTATCGAACGACACATAGCGCTTTGAGCCATAGGGTGTGTTCAGTCGCGCCCGAACACTGCTCCTGGCGCGCCACCGCCCAGCATGGCCGCCACCGCGCCTTCACCACCACCACCTCCCGCCAGGCCGGACCGCTGAAGGTGCAATCCGAGCTCGAGCGACGAATTGCGAGTATACCAATTGAGCGCTTCCGGAATGTATGACCCCCCGAGCTATGGGGAGTCCGTAGGAAAATAGAGGCTGATATGTCACTCCCAGTTCTGCATCGTCGCGCACGTCGACCATGGCAAGTCTACACTCAGCGACCGGCTACTGGAGCTCACGGGTACCATCAAGGCAGGTGGCAATAAGCAGATACTCGACAAGCTGGACGTGGAGAGGGAGCGAGGAATTACGGTCAAAGCGCAGACGTGCAGCATGATATATCAGCATAAAGGGGAGGACTACCTGCTACATCTGGTGGATACGCCTGGGCATGTCGACTTCCGAGCTGAGGTCAGCAGGAGTTACGCAAGTTGCGGCGGAGCGTTGCTGCTTGTAGACGCCTCTCAGGGCGTCCAGGCGCAGACGGTGTCCAACTTCTACCTGGCTTTCGCGCAGGATCTCGCGCTTGTGCCCGTCCTCAACAAGGTCGACTTGCCATCTGCCGACACGAAGCGTACTCTGGAGCAGCTGCAAGAAACCTTCGAGCTGGATGCCTCGGACGCGGTGATGGTCTCTGCGAAAACGGGACTGAACGTCGAGAAGCTGCTGCCGACCATCGTGGATCTTATACCTGCACCTACGGGCAGCGAAAACGCACCACTCAAGCTATTGCTCGTCGACAGCTGGTACGACAATTACAAAGGTGTCATTCTCCTTGTCCGCATCTTCGAGGGAAAGATCCGAGCAGGCGACCGTCTTTTTTCCTTCGCCACCGGATTCAACTATATTGTTGGCGAGGTCGGAATCATGTACCCACTCGAGACGCCGCAAACATGCCTCAGGGCCGGGCAGGTTGGATACGTGTACTTCAATCCAGGGATGAAGCGCATCAAAGAAGCTAAGCTCGGCGACACCTTCACCACAGTCGGCAACGAAAACAAGGTCAAGGCTTTACCAGGTTTCGAGGAGCCGCAAAGCATGGTCTTCGTCGCTGCCTTTCCGACCGATCAAGGCGACTATGCCCACCTCGAGGACAGCATCAACCAGGTCACCCTGAACGACCGAAGTGTCACAGTTACCAAAGAGTCCTCGGAGGCCCTCGGAGCAGGCTGGCGTCTCGGCTTCCTTGGCACACTTCATAGCTCTGTTTTCGAAGACCGCTTGAGGCAAGAGCATGGCGCCAGCGTTATCATCACACCTCCGTCCGTGCCTTTCAAAGTCATCTGGAAAGATGGCAAGGAGCAGATCATCAGCAACCCGAACGACTTCCCGGACCCGCACACGCAGCAATTCCATGGCAAGATCATAGAGCTGCAGGAACCGTTTATCACGGCCACTATCACGCTGCCTGAAGACTACCTGGGCAAGATCATCGAGCTTTGCGAGGCGAACCGCGGCGAGCAGGTCTCACTTTCTTTCTTCACCGCCACGCAGGTCATCTTGAAATACTTGATACCGCTGGAACTCCTGGTAGATGACTTCTTCGGCAAGCTCAAGTCTGCTACCAAAGGCTACGCTTCGCTGGACTATGAAGACGCCGCGTACCGCAAATCGAACATCATGAAGCTGCAGCTGCACGTGAACAAAGTCCCCGTCGACGCCGTGGCTCGCGTGGTGCACGTGTCGCAAGCGGAGTACATCGGCAAGCAGTGGGTCAGCAAGTTCAAAGAGCACGTCGATCGACAGATGTTCGAGGTCGTCATCCAAGCGGTCTGCGGGAAGCGAGTGGTGGCGAGAGAGACGCTGAAGGCCTTTCGGAAGGATGTGACGAGCAAACTGCACGCGGCGGACATCAGTAGACGGCGGAAGCTGCTGGAGAAGCAAAAGGAGGGCCGGAAGAAGTTGAGGGCCGTCGGTAACGTTAGCATTGACAACAAAGCTTTCCAGAGCTTTCTGGCTAAGTAGCGCTATGAATGCACACTGCACGACAGCTTCGCGCTTGCACACGGTAGCATCTCAACACACTCACGTTCCGGCTGTTGTCATCTCCAGCTCACTCCCCAAGTCATCTTCGCTCTCCGGAATGGCACGACTTCTAACGAGCCATCTTCGCTTCTCAGCAGGTCCTCGACGGCGTCCGACGGCTTCGATAACACAATGCGCTCCTTCTTGGCGTCCTCCACCTTGTAAAACGACCGCCCGAATCCGCTCAAGAAGTTCTGTAACTTCTCTTTCGTCACGTCCTCGGCTTTGATGACACCCATCTCCACTCCTTGCTCGAGCGCATCGATCACATAGCCCACGGCATGCGGCTGCGTGAACACGCCCGCGGCAACGCGATCCGCGCGTTTCGTCTCCGCCGGGTGCGGAGCGGAGTCCGTGCCGAAGAAGAACTTCAAGTCGCCACTCACTACCGTCTTGAGCAGCGCACGCCGGTCAGATGGCAGCTTAGCGACGGGCTTGCAGAAGGCGTGCGGGTCGCCGGCCCAGTCGTCGACGATCAAGAAGAGGTGGTGGGCGGTGATGGTTGCGGCGACCGTGGGACCACAGGACTTCACTGCTTCGATGGCGGCAGCGGATGTGCAGTGCTCGAGGATGATGCGCAGCTTCGGAAACCGACGGTGTAGGTCGAGAAGCGTAGGTAGGAAGGCTTCCTCGGCATTCAGCACCGTGATGTCCTTGCCTGCCGATGACGGTAGCTCGCCATGCAGGTTGAGCACCATATCTTGGCGTTCCATCTCCTCGAAAACTGGGTAGAACTGCTCGTACGACATGACGCCGTGGTCAGAGTGCGTTGTGACGCCGTGCGGGTAGGATTTGATGCCGGCAATGCCGGCGCGTTTGGCTTCGATCACGGTTTCCGGGGAGATGTTAGGGTGGAGATAGAGGGACATGAGGAAGGTGACGTTGGGCTCGAGGGACTCCAGCCGTTGCTTGTAGGTGAGGCAGTGGTTGACTGTTGTTATGGGCGGGACGAGATTGGGCATGACGAAGACTGTGTTGACGCCGCCGCGGCGGATCGTCGGGCTGAAGGTGTTCAGCTGGCTATCGAATGAAGCTTGCACCATGAACAACATACGCCACTAGCTCTGTCATCGCGCCCTCTCGTAGGTGAACGTGCATGTCTGCCGCCGCCGGTAGCTCCAGGCCGTGAAGCTTCTCGAGCGGAATCTTACGTGGTCGTTGTGGGGACGTCATGATGGGCGAGGAGCGTACTGGCGAGCAAGCTGTTGCTGCTCGACTTGTATGATGCTGGCGAAAGCGTCAGATCAGCTCGCCACTGCGTGCCTGCCAGGCTGGGTCGTTGTATGGAGTACGGAGCTCGAAAATGGGGTCAGAAAAAAGTGGTCCGCAGGGCCGGTCCGCCGCGCCACCCGCATAGCCGTTCTTCAGCCGCATCCTTCGAACGTCTCTCCTTCAATGAGACCTCGCTCTTCGAAAATCCAGGGGACCAACATGCCATGCCATTACGCGACTCGCAGACGCACGAGAAGGCCCAGGCTGCCGCAGGAATCAACTACGAGACCCACGACTTGTGGCGCAAGAAGCCCCTCACGCCAGCGCAGCTCCTCGTCAACGACATCCGTCTCGAGACATTGCGAGGCTATGGCGACCCCATGCTTGAGGTCGCCGAGCGCTCGGCGGCCAGTCTCGTTCCACAGAGCGCTGCGATGACACCCTCGGCAGCTTACATTCGAGCCACGGACGCCGCAAGCAATGCTATCGAGAAGCAGAGATTCGCATCCCTTGAAGAGGACTACGGCTGGATGCGGTACCTGCGACTGCCGAAGCGCCAACGCAATGTCTACGACTCTGAAGACTCTGCGAAGTGTCGCTGGGTGCACTGCTCGTCCAAGTTCCCGGAGTACCTGAAGGGCTTTCTGTGGGCTTTGACTGAGGATCAGGCGACTATATCGGAGTCGATGCGAATGCTCGATCATGCTATACAAGGCAACACTCGCTTCTCAAAACACGGGAAACACTTCGCACCGTTCTTTCAGCCGCTGCGTGCTGGGGTAGGCGCTAAAGATGGAGGAAGTATCTATCCGCTACTCGTGTCGGTACCGTTCTTGGACTGGACAGTTCTAGGCGCAACCCCGCCTCTTCGGTTCCAAGTCGACCGACGAGAAGGCTTCCAGTCTTCAAAGTCGACTGCGCACCTACTACGATCTGTATTGCAGTACTTTTATCGTCTAGAAGACACAGCCGACCGAGAGAGTTCGCAGGTATTCGCAAAGCACAAGCCTTGGACAACATCCCGCGAGCTCGACCTCAAGGTCCGACAATGGTACGGTCACTACCCGACGGCGTTGAACGTCGACGAGATGTGGGTTCTCGCCATTGACGCCGAGCACGTCGTCACTCTCTCCAGCAACCAGACGTGGAAGGCGCGATGGCCGGCACTGCAATTGAGCTCGCGGATCGAGGAGGTATCCTTTCGTGGGGTGCGAAATGCCTTCTTCACATCGGAGCATGAGCAGGAGTACACAGCTATGACGCACCTCATCGTTTCGTTGAGCGGCGCCGTGGGCATGATGCACCGAAACAGCTGGCCAGACATGGTATTGCCTTTGACTGATCGCTACGCTGGCCACCTCAGCCATCTACAATACAGGCTACACCGCTCACCGAGTACCAAGCTTGTGATGGATCTCATCGCATGTCAAGAAGAGCTGAACATTGTCATCCAGATCACTCAGCAGCAGATCGATATGCTCTCGGGGCTACGGTCGGCCCTGGAGATCGACGCAGAGATGCAGGACGACAACAAGCAGTCTGTACCATCTCCAGCCTCTCACAGGCCGGCATCTGCTACCTACCAGGGTTACGGCGGTGCCGATGTCTGGACGGCTCCGCGCGACCGCGCCACATACCGCCAGATATCGGCATCCCAACTGAGCGACCCGATGGCACAAGTACTCGACAACCTCCAGCGGGAGCTGGTGGATTTGCAGGACCTCCGAGATAACACGGACCGGCTCATCACCCGCACCATCCAACTCGTCAACATACGTCTAGAGGACCACGGCAAAGCCATCCTAGTCTTCACCGTCGTCACCATCGTCTTCCTGCCCCTCAACTTCGTGTCCAGCTTCTTCGGCATGAACGTCACCGATATTCGCAATACGACGCGGAATCAATCGCTTTTCTGGGCGGTGGCGGTGTGTGTTACTTTCGGCGTGGTCGCTTCATCTGTCTTTCTTGCTTTCTCCGGTGGCGATATCCTCGAGAAGCTGATGATGTGGAGGGATGCGCGCAGAGAGCGGCAAGTCAGTACAACAACAGTCCTGAGGCAGACGGGAGAAGCAAGAGACGCTGGGCAGTCGTTCCGGGTGTTTGGCATGGAAAGGAGTTGAAGAGGTTCTCTCCAATATGCTACCGTTCCTCTTCACTTCCGGGCCAGCCCAGCCGCCGTCTATGCCGATCCAGTGTACCTTGCGTTTGTTCGTGCCTTGGGTATAGGCACCAAGCCCCATTCGCCTTTCCCAAGCGCTCCTCCTCTATACTTTACTAGCGCGCCAACCGCGACAGGTCCGACAATAGTGTTCAACATGATCGCCCATATACCCGTTAGGAACGCCGCTTGCGAGACATACAAAGTACTGTTGAACCCAATCTGGATGATCAGCAGACCGATCTCGCCACGAGCTACCATGGCCATGCCCAATAGGCACCCGGGCGATAGTGCGGCCTTGATCATTGACTTGCGAGTCCTCGATTGTGCTTCAAGCTGGGGCGTCGGCGGTGATGCTGTGTCACGGTTTCCCGCTTCGATGTTTGCCCTGGCCGGCGAACTCATCGCCGCCCACAGCGGGATCCAAAGGCCCACGACAAGCTTGCCGACGATCATGAGTAGAGTATAGACGATGCCATGCCAGATTGCGCTGCCAGTCCAGAGATCCAGGAACGGTATGGCGAAGCCAATACTGGCGAAGAATAGCGGTTCAAGCACATACCGCTGCACGTCTTGAACGTAGTGCTCGAATGTATGAACGAAGGTCAAGCTTTCGCTCCCGTGTCGCTCGCTTTCACTCTTGCTCTCTGACCCCAATGAAGCCTCGTCCTCCGTCGTCGGCAAGTATGTGAGAAGCATGCCGGCCAGGAAAGCGCCGAATAGCACGGAGGTGCCGGAATATGCTGCGATGCTGATGAATGCGCACAGAACCAAGATCATCAGCACGATGTTGGACCGGTGGCCGTACCTAGCAAGGCGACCCTGGATGAACTTTCGAAAGACCGGAGCTAGAACGAATTTCGACAGCACTGGCGTCACGACTGCCATTGCGATTGAAGCCACGATCGGTCGCCCTATCAGCCAGCCTAGATTGACATTGCCGCCGTCCGACATGCTGCCGAGGTTTTGTATGACGCTCGACATGACGAGCCCAGAAACATCGTCGATGACTGCTGCGCTCACCAATACAGCTCCGACTCGCGTCTGGCTGAAATCGATGGTCTTCGAGGCGCCGGACAGAACGGCGAAGGTCGTCCCGAGACTCGTGGAGGATAGCGCTGCGCCGATGATGAATGTCTCCACCGCGCCGTACCCGAAGCCAAGATATAGCAGGAGATAGCTCAGACCGATGGGGAAGATGATGCCAGTAATAGCGGCGCAGACGCTGAAGAACAAATTCGCCCGAAGAAGGTCCAGTCTAGCTGTTAAGCCACCTTCGAAGATGAGCAGGATCAGACCTACATAGCCCAGAGCTAGAAAGGTTTCTTGCCATTCGTGGAGCAGGATGTTCGCCAGTGGCACGCCATAGATAATGCCGGCTATGATTGGTCCGATGATGCCGGCGCGGATGACTTTGGCTGACATGTACTGAGCCACCCATAGCAAGGTGAAGAAGGAGATGATGACGAGAAGATCGACGACTGCGTCGGGAAGTCAGTCTCTGCGGAGTGTTGCTATATGGTGTGCACCTACTGCTTGGTTCGTCGTACTGCAGAAAGCGTCCGCTAGAGCTTGTGGCCATTTTGGTCCCGGCCCTCTCAGGTCTCTTCACCCTGGCCTCAGTCTCGTCTCAAAGCTAGTGAAGCAGTATAATAGACCGCGGGAGGGCGCTATGCAGACAGGCTCCATTACGCGCGAAGACTGCAGGACCTGAAGTGTGGTGGTTCGACCCAGGAACAGTTCCACGGTAGCAGAGCCAAAATTTCGTCCAGGGAGGTAACGCGTGATGCAATTCTACTTGAAGCCAGCAACTCGGATTTACGTGGCAAACAATACAACCCGCGGAGTCGTGTTGTTGTGGTGGTTCCCAAGACGAGCGAGAAGGCCGTATAAACGAGGTGAAGTGAGGCGCGTTCGAGGTGACGTCGGGGCTTGGCGCCGCCGCGGCCTTGGTCTATCACGTGCAGTTTTCGCCGCAGAACAGCAGGACAGAACACGTAGTATAAGAGAAAGTGCGTGCATAGTACCTAACTATCGAGAGTCACCACCCCAGCCACCAGCTTCACGTCGACCAGAAACCGAGTTCCACGCATCAAGACCATCTCGAATCAGACTCGCCGCAGCATCAAGATTAGCATTCCCTGTCTGCACAGTTCCTCTCCTCCTCCGCTCCTCGGTATCCCCTGACTCGAGCGGCAGATCCGTAGCATCGCCCTGAAATCGATCGAGCGCCAGCCCACGGATCAAACTCGCATGCTCCGCACACCAATCCTCTTCCGATATGCGTGAATACCGCTTGCAGCTCTGGCCGTTCCGTTGGGATATCATATAGGAGAAGCACCATCTCACGCGGTAGACCTCCCACCGTTTCGTCAAGAAGAAGAGGATCGGCCAGGTGATGAGCCAGAGGAAGGTGAAGTAGAAGAGGTAGCGGATCCAGCTGGTGCGCCAGCGGTTGATCTCGTGCGGGGAGTAGATGTCGACGTTTTTGTCGGCGATGGGGAAGGAGATGCCGGTGTGACCGCGGTAGTCGGTGCTTCGGATCAGTCGTTCGACGGAGTTGGTCAGGTACTCGGTATCGAGTCCGCTGACTTCTCGCGTGAGGCGGAAGACTCTGAGCTTGGCTTTCGACTCGCAGTATTCGGTGATCCATCGTCTGAGTTCGAGGTGCGGCCCATCGGCGAGACCAAGATATCGTTCGCCGCCGGCCTCGATGTCTGATGTGTAGTTCTCAGCTCGCGTCTTGCGCCAGCTCCCGCGATGCGCGAGATCACCATCGGCCACCAAGTACGGTTGCCACCCTTGCTCCGCAGGAAACCTCGGCAGATACTGGGACAAGTTGAAGTGCATATCGAAGTCAACCACCGTGCTCGTCTCTTTCTTGCTATTGCGGTTGACCGTCTCGTCGTGCCAGCCACGGATGCGGACTTGGATCTTGGGCGGAAGCAGCGAAAGGGCGTTCGTGTAGTTGTGCAGGGCTTCGGGGTCCTCGAGGCGCTCGTCCATGCGGATCGTTGTCTCGCCGCCAGTGACGACCTTGCTTCGCGATTGAGCTCGCAGGTCGATGGTGCTGCCTGACGGGATGACCGCATAGTCGTCTATTAGCGGCGCAGACTGCTCATCATCGTTCGTGTTGCTGGAGCTGGACGCGGCGGCCGCTTCGCTGTCGCTGTAGGATGGAAGCTGTTGTGCGTCGTCGTACTCGTAGTCGCTGCGTGTCGTGTGCATTGACACGGCGTCATCTGGGTCATCGCGGTACTGCGGCGGAGGCGGCGGTGTTGGGTGCTTTCCCATGGCTGCGACAAGCTGCCGGTTCGTACTGCAAGGGCTTCTCAAGTGTAATTTGGGGCGAAGTTGGAAAAGCACGAGACATAGAGTGAGAAAGAGAAGGGCCTGCCAACTCGTATTGTACGTGCTGCGCCTCAGCTAGGCTACAAGCCCCTGAGTCTCAGTAGTCTCATCTGTTGTGTTCCTCAACGACCTACCGAGTCCAGATGTGAGGGCGTGATGTGGGCACATCCTAGGCGAGACCGCGCGCTGGTCGCCAGCACGAGAAGCTATTTTGGTGTTGTAGGTAGTTACGACCAAGACACGAACTTCCCTTCTTTTCATGTTAGCGTCCCCTTTCGGCGTTTACGATGCTTGACATTGGGAACTCAGCCGAGCCTCCAAGTCCCTCGCTCGATCACAGTTATCGTTGGAAGGTCACACTTATCACCGCAGTGCTTACTATCATTCATGACGGGCGACGACAATGAGAACATTGGGCAAATAAGAATGACGACCTTGTTCATACAGGTCTCATACTGCTCTTCGGAGAGCTTCATGACCTATCCTCGGCCGTAACTCATCGACCAGCATGCCTCGTGAGCTCGTCTCTGCTCAGAGAGCATGAACCCAGCCATGCTACATCAACTCATCCTACAACCCGCCCTGCTGTCCACCAGCCTGGTTACCCTGTCCGCCGGGGATCTGGTTGTTGAGCTGCTTGTCCTGCTCCAGCGTCAGCAACTACCACATACAACAACTCCATCCTCAATCGATGTGACTTACGGCGAACTGATCAATCTTTCCGTCGTACTTGTCGCCCATGCCCGCCGAGTCGGTGGCCTTGTCGATGCCTACGATGCATAATGTCAGTATCGAAGGGTGATGTGCAGGGCAGAGTCAACTCTTGGCTTGGGTCGAGCGTACCTTGGTTGGCGTACTTGTCCGCCTGCTTCTCCGTGCCGGACTCCTGGCCGCCGGACGACGAGCCGCCGCTGCCGCCGCCGCTGCTCTTGCCCATCGCCTCCTTGGCCTTGTTCATGAGACCGGACATGTTGAGATCTGGTTTTGCTGGAGTGGTGGGTTTTTTGTACTGTGTGGGTGTGTGTGTGTGAAATGTGATTTGTTCGTTTGAGAGGGAGGGAGGGGAATCAGAGCAGCCTTATGTACGAGCTGTCTGCTTGCCTCCACCGGAGCAGGTCCCTGTTCCGTGAACGTGATACACAATTCGAGGGTGATGCGTCATAAGACCTCCCACTTCCCTCACGCCAGGTTTGGAGCTCGAGCAAACCGGGTTCTCGATCGCAGTAGAGCAGGCAGCTTCAAGCGCTAACTTACCTAAACATGGCCGGGTTGCGGGCATGCCCTGGGGCGTACCCCGGGCTTGGTAGAGAGCTCCTGGAACATGATGGACTGATGATGAGATGATCTCCACGTCGACGGGGGGCACGACCGACTCCACGAACAACGTGTACTTGGGTGTGGAAGGTACGGGCTCACAACCGCATGCTACATGTAGGTTATCATTTAGGCGGCTCAGGAAGACCACTCGTCACAATCATCCGCAAACACGATCAAGCCGCCGTATTAGCCGTAATCCCCAAATCCGCCAACGACTTGGCGTATGCCTTCTGGCCCCGCAGCTCCGCCCTCGCAAACGCCGCCGTCAACACCGAAGCATAACTCCACGTCAGATCCGCCGCGCCCTGCGGCACCCCAGTATTTCGATTGTACTCCTCCGACAAATACCCATTGGCAGGCGTGTAGTGCTTGACGGTGCGCATGAAAGCGTCGCCCCACCCGTTCAGGCCGTTGATCGCTTGGTTGTACTTCTGGCTGCCGTAATTGTAGGTCTGGCCGACTTG
>NAJQ01000227.1:0-12530 GCA_005059865.1 Friedmanniomyces simplex
CAGACTCAGGCCACATAAGCGGCACCTATGGCCTCGAGGACCTTTTGTATTTGCGGACGCACTCCGGGCAGATTGAGATCAACATCGCGCCCCAGCCGGCAGACAAGACACACCCCGCGCCCGCGGTGCTCGATGCCCAGTCCCACTCCGGCGGCATTCACGTGGGAGTGACCTCCTATAGCGATATCGTGGAGCGCGACTACCGGACGAGTATCGAAACGTATTCGAGCTCCATTCAGGGGACCTACATCTTCAGCTCCGCAGGCTCTTTCACGACTAAATCGGGCTCCATCGAGATAGATCTGCTACCCTACCTCGACGACGACATGCTGCGCCGCAACCCCTCCATCTCCTCGACACTACGTACAGACAGTGGATCCGGCCATACGGAACTTAGCCTTCAGCCACCTGTCAAGCACGCGGCAGCCATCATCAAACACCTGGACTCGTCCCATTACTCGGCTTCCGGGTCGTTGGATCTGGTGTACCCGCAGGCCTGGGAAGGTACGATCGAGGGTATGACGCGCAGTGGAGGGATCGAGCTTCGAGGCAAGGACATCAAGGTGTATTATGAAGGGGACACGGGCGCGGGAGGCAGGCGAGTGGTGGCGAGGAAGGGGCACGGGGAGTCGAAGCTGGGGTTCCAGAGTCAGAGCGGGAGTGTGAAGGTGAGGGTGGGGAATGTGTAGGGTAGGGGTCGGGATCTGTTGCCGGAAATGGTCTCAGAAAGGACGCTACATCTTTTTAACCGTTAGCGAGGGGTCATGCTGGCGTTTATCGAGTCTTTATGCGGTTGGCGATGGATTGACATGGAGCGGGACGGCGTTGGCTACCTTCGTGCGGAGTTGCAAGCTGCGAATGATGCACACGTGTAGCAAACTCTGGCAGTGTTCATGCAAGAAGCGGATATCGAGATGCTACCGGGGCCCAGAGGTAGCCGACACTCATTCAGGCCTCGTCTGCGTGACGGGGCCACAACGCGCGACACTTTCCTGATCTTGCTTTCGCCTTCGTGTCAACAGTCGTAACTTTGAGGCTGTTGGCAGTGAACATGGCCAGATCCATGCGACCAAACGCAGACGTTCGTCACGCGTGACGGAAATCCCTACATAATCTCCTACATGCTCACCGTCATGCCCCACCACGTCTCTCCATACCATAAGTACAAGAAGATGAAGATTCATTCCATTCACACATCCCTAATCCGCCCCACCACCCTCCCGCTTCCACCGCCGCCGCGATGCGAATAATCATCGCCGGGGATCTCCGTCTCTACCATGTCGAACCCCAAACTCGGATACCGCTTACTGAAATCCGCTTCCAGATCCATGTCCTCTACCCCGTCTCGCCCTCCAAGGCCCTTAGCACCGTTCGTCTGAGTAACATCGGATATAGGAGCCGTAGCTGCGTGCGCGAGTCCTCTCGATGGTGGCGGGTGGTCCGGGGGAGGGTAATCCGGCACGCCTTCTAGATCTTTCGCTAGGAGAGCGGCTAGGCTGCCGCCGGTAGTTTTGGCGGGTTGTAAGGGCATCTGCTGGACGTCGACGGAAGGAGCTGGTAGGCCCTGTTGCTGTTGCTGTTGCTGTTGCTGAGGCGGCCATTGCGGGGCCCGGCTTCCCGTGCGCAGAGCTTGGGATTTAGGCGGGACGCTTGGGCGGGAGATTATTCGTTGTGGATTCACTTGCGGGTTCGGTGGCTGTGGTTGGCCGGGATATTGTGTTGGTGGCGCGGAAGCGGGGGGCTGGGGTACACTCGCCGTTGGTATCGGGTCCGCGGTGGGCGGTTGCTGTTGGCGGGTCTTCGGGTACGGGTTTCTAGATGGCTCAACGGCGCTGGGTCCGAGGGGTTTGCGTACTAATGAGGCCGGTGGAGGAGCCGCTTTCGCGGGCGGTACGTCGGAACGAGCAACGGGCGGTGTGTATCCGGACTCGGCATCAGAGAATGGCGGGGCATCAGTGTACTTTCCATACCCTTCAGCCGTCTTCCTCTGCACAGGCGACTGCCGGCCCTCATCAAGCAGCGATTGCACCCGCTTCTGTATCGTACTGGCTCGACTCGGCTGCCCCGTCGCACTGCCACCCGTCGAATGCCCGCCAACGACCCGAGCACGGTACTCCGCCGCTGCCGCCGCGACCCGCTTCTCCTCCTGACTCAGCCTCCTCCGCTCCAGCTCCCGTCGTACATCAGGGGGCAAGTCCTCCGTTTCGTCGATTGCCGAGTCTTGGTCGGAATGAGAGTGCTTGCTCGGCGTCGCCTCAGAACCCTGTATAGGAGAGAGCAGCCTCGGCTCCTCATCCCGGTCCTCATCACGCGACAATGGTGTCGTTGGCTGAGCTTGATCACCAGCATCCTTGTCATCACCAGAGGAACTATGTTCGAAGCGCTTGAAAGCGTCCCCAAACCTTCCTGCAAAAATATTCTTCGCTCCGGCCGAGATGGATGGCAGACTCGAGCGCTTTTTGTGATGGCTCGAGCTTTTCGGATGGGACTTGTGCCGGGATGGATCGCTCTCCTCGTTGCGCAGGAAGTCCATATCATCCTGGATCGGCGGCTGAGCTTCCTCAACCGCTATCTCCGCGCCTTGTTGTGATGCCCGTCTACTGTGCCGTCTACTTTCCATAGATGGTCGTTTGCTGCTACGGGATGCACCCTCTTGGTCGCGCAAGTAGTCAAGGTTGGAATTGACGTACACACTTGCTGGTCGAGGCCGTGACTGTGCAGATTTGGCGCGGCTAAGCGAGGCGTCTCCCAGGTCGAATTGTGACGGACGCCGGCCTTCTAGAGACGGGCGAGACGATGTAGGCGACATGGCTGCTGCGAGCGTCGTCGTCTGCGATTTTGAGCGATGCAGGTCCTGCAATTCCGGTTTAAGTCCAGATAAGAAGCCAGGCTTCAGAGATGAAGCAGCCGCCTGCGCGGTTTCGGAGGCTCTGGGCTGGCTGGTAGATCGGTGATGATCTGCTGGAACTCGCCATATGGGTTTGTGAGAGAGTTCGGACGGTCTTGGTGGCTTCGCGGGTGGAGGTGAGGAGCCGACACCAGTGGACTTGTAAGGTACACCCGGCCGCACTGGCGTTGGCTGGTGCACAAGCGGAGATTGCTGTGATGTATCACGGACCTTGACCGCCGGCTTAGACTTCGTGGGCGAAACGTCAGGTTGCTGTGGCGGTGGCGCACTGCTCTGAGGCCTCGACACACTCGCCTTCGGTTGCACTTGCCCGAAGACCTCATCCGCAAGCGCATTCGCCACGCGATCGTTCAGCTTCGCGGGAGCAGCATCAGCCGAAGTTTCGGGCACGTTGGAAGAGAAAGGAAAACTGCCACTCTTCTCGTGCACGATGGAGAACTCGTCAAGGGACGGGAAGCGCTTCGACAACTCATCAACAGCACCGACTCGGACATCGTAGCTTTTTGAGTCCAGCGCAGCGAACGGATCACCTCGAGCAGGCGAAGGGCTGGGCTTGGCAGCCACTGGTGCCTGCTGGGAAGGCGCAGTCGGTCGTCCTCGTCGCATGGGTGCAATGTCCGGAATGCTCTCCACCTCGACCCGGGGCGCAATTTTCTGCAGTCCGGCGGGTAGCGAAGACATGGGCGGGTTCGGAGCGGGGAGTGATTCGTTTCGCCGTGCTTCGGACTGTGTGCGCTCGGCATAGATGTCCTTGATGGGCACCTCCGTTCCGCGCATGCTGCAGCATTCTCTGATGACCAGGTAGATGTTGGGTCGCTGCCTCGGGTCTTCCTTAAGCATCCAGGCGATGAACTTCTTCAGGCGCTCGGAAAAGGTTGGGTAGCTTGGGAATTTGTAGCTGGCATTCAGGATCGCCATCTGTCCCACATCCTCGAAAGGAGTGGTGTAGTAGCACAACTTGTACAGCAGCACACCCAGAGCCCAGATATCGGCTTTTTCATCAATGGGCTGTTTCCGCCAGACGTCGATCATCTCTGGACTCCGGTACTGCATCGTTGTGTGCTTCTGGACATCCTCTTCGATGAGCCTCCCTTCCTCTGCCGTCTTGGCTGCCGGCCGCGGAACCGCTGCACTGCCAAAATCACACAGCTTGTAGATGGGATTCCCAGACTTGGCGTCCTTCGTGATCAACACGTTCTCCACCTTCAAATCACGATGCAGCAACGGCGGCTTCAAGTAGTGCATACAAGCAACTCCCTCCGCAACATCCCCGAAGATTTTGAGTATCTCCGGCTCCGTCAAACGATGCTGCAGTCTCGTGTTCATGAAATCGATTAACCCTCCTCCCGTACAATACTCCATAAGCAAGAATACCTCATACCCACCCCCCTGCAACTGACTCGCATGGCTGTCCATATATGTAACCACCTTCTTGTGCCCCTTGAGCTTCTTCATCGTCTCCACCTCCGTCCGCAGGCTGGCCAGGTTGTCCCGATCCGGCACGGCGACCCGTTTGAGCACGGCGAGCTCATGCTTGTGATTCTCCCGTGGGATGCGGACGACGTAGACGTGGGCGAAGCCGCCTTCGGAGAGGTACTTTTCGATGACCACCCGCTGGCTGCCTACTTGGACTTTCGTCCCCGGGAGAAAGGTGCCTGCTGGCTGGCTCGAGGCAGCTGCCGGAGGACGGTAGGTGGCGCTGCGGTGGGGGAGGGCGGCGGCGGTGGCCATTGTGGTTGGGTCTGAAGGTTGCTGGAGGGCTACAGCATCGTCGTCGATTCGGAGATTGTTCACACCAGCCAGGCAGATGATACCTTAGTACAGCACACAAGCCTGGAGATAAATGCACAGCCTAGTTGTCTGGACAAGCTGGCCTCCATGTTCGACATGGCTTCCAGGTACCTTTAGCGTCACATATTAGTGCCTAAGGCTGCTACGCCACGGATCGTGACTGCCGTCCATTTTGATTTATAAAATACAGTCTAACAAAAAAATTGTCTACCGGGACAAGTGACACCACCTGGCTCGACTGACAGCGGAAGGACCGTCTGCCCATCGGAGCAATCAGACAACGATCTGCCATCCATCTCAAGAAACCACTGGAATCCGTACTCGCCAGGCGATTGAAGACTTCCAATCTGTACAGATCCACCCCCAGGCATCCACCACCATGCCCTCTCGTGGTGGTCGAGGAGGCGGCGGTAATAGAGCCCCCCTCCCCCGCTCCACTCAAGTCTCCAAAAAGATTTCCTGGCTCCTCCGCCACGGCGCGGAAAGCGAAGGCCTCCAACTCGACTCAAGCGGCTTCCTCAACGTCCAGGACGTCCTCTCCAACCGCAAAATCCGCTCCCTGAAAGTCACATTCGACGACCTCCGCGAGATCGTCGAGGACAACGATAAACAACGGTTCACCATGGTGCCCATACCCTCCACGACCCCCAGCAATGCAAACAAGAACGGAGACGATGCAGAGGGGAGCTCGATAGAACAACAACAGAATCCCCTACCATCCACCAAACCAGAGCACTACCTCATCCGCGCCAACCAAGGTCACAGCCTGAAACTCTCCGATGATTCAGGCCTCCTAATCCCCCTCACAGCCGCCAATCTCCCCTCGGTAGCAATCCACGGCACCACGCACGCCGCCTGGCCCCTCATAGTCGCCTCCGCCGGGCTGAAACCCATGGGCAGGAACCACGTGCACTTTGCTTCGGGGTTGCCGTCGGGGTTCACTTCTATCGTTGAGGGGGACGCAGCGACTCCGGTCGTTGAAGCGCCGGTGATTTCGGGGATGCGGAACTCATCTACTGTTCTCATGTTTCTTGATCTTGACAAGGCTCTGGCAGCGGGGTTGAAATTAGGCTTGTCCGATAATGGCGTGATTCTCAGCGAAGGAAATGCCGACGGCTTGGTACCGCTGGAGGCTTTTAAACGGGTGGAGGATCGAACGGGCGAGGGCGTCTTGCTGTTGGATGGGAAAGTTGTCAAGGAAGCGCCGGCGAGTTGGGCGGGTAAGGGGAAGGGGAGGGGGAAGGGTTGAGAGGGAAGGGTGCAAGCGTTCAAGAACCACTGACCAACGAGCAACGGAGCAACAGCCGCTGAGCACACGCCGGGATCTGCCGGCAGACTTGGCTTGATGAAAACATGAGCATAATAGATGCCGTGACCGCTCGAACTGTCTCGCGCATACAACGCTACACGACATGCAACCTGCGTCGCCAAGGACCTCCCCACTCCTCAGCGACGAGACTCCGGCCGTAGATCCGCGACTAAGCAGGCTCCGCCCAATCAACCTGCTCCGTCACCGGCGCCCCGCCACCCTTAGCATAGATAACCTTCAACCGTAACCTCAATCGCGGCGGCGGGGGCTAAAGGACACGTAAAGAATCAGCGTCAATCCCGAATAAGCAGAATAGATATCGGGCAAGAAAAACTTACCCCCTGCACACTAACCACCCTCATCCCCTGCGTCGCCTCCTGCCCGGCCTCCAACTCGCTGGAGGAAATAGCCTGTAACTGCAACTTCTGCGTTTTGGGTACCGCCGCCTGCAGATTCACGCCGTCGAAACGCTCGAGAGCCGATGAATTTCTGAAGCGGGCGAGGACTTGCACGGCCTGCGCGGAGCGCTGAACGGTGAAGGTGAGGAGGAGGTCATTTTTGCTGTAGGCCGTGTGCTGCTGCGCGGCGGACTGCTGGGGAGGCGAGGAGCCGAAGCCTCCTCCGCCTAGGATGTTGTTGTTGGAGGTGGATGGGGCGGAGGGTGTGGGGGCCACCGCTGCGGGCTGCTGCGAGTCGAAGAGGTCCATGATCGAGTTCATGTTGCTGCCTTGTGCTCTCGGCTGGCCGTTGGCGATGGGACTCGTGCTCTGTTGTAGAGGCGAGGAGACGGCATCATCGCCACCCAGGATACCGGCCAGGAGATCCGTGTTGTGCTGGTTGCCGTTCATGACCGCGCTCATATCCGTAGCGGGCATACTCGTGTCGCCGCCCATGAGGTCCAGTAAGTCGTTCTCCGTAATCTGGCTCGCCTTTTTCTTGGCCGGCACCTTGCTATGCCGCTTCTTGGTCGCTTCGCCCAGGACCCGCTGCTCTTCGCGGATCTCGGGCGGCGGCATACGCTCCAAGACTCCCCGTCGTACTTGGTCGTAGCCGAAGAGGTTGCCGTACTCGACCGAGCGTTGCTGGACTTCCACGTCGAGATCGGCTTGGTGGTTGAGCAGGAGCCGGCGAAGTCGATCAACTTGCGCCGGGTCTTGGAGGCGTGTGGTGAGCTTCATGGCGGAGGTGATGATGTACTCCGTCACGGACTGCCCGGCGTAGCTGGAATTCAAGATGACGGTGAACAAGTCGACGATCTCGTTCTCCTTCACTTCCCTGACGAGCTCCTCCTCCTCGTACGAGCCACCACGTAGCAGCGCATCGCCGTACTCACCAATCACCCATGCGCCAGCCAAGTTCAAGCCTTCTTGGCTGATGTCATCCTGAAGTGCTGCGTAGAGCTTCTGCGCACAGTATGTTTGCAGGTCCGGGGTCGTAGCAATGAGGCGAACGAAAGACGACAGTATCTGCTCCTTGACGTAGTTCCCGGCCAAAGTCAGCACTCTCATCATAGTATCGACGTGCCATCGCTTGTTTGGCGCGAAACGATCCGCGGCGACTCCGATTTGGCTGGTCATGATAGGCTTGAACTCGGTATCCGCCACTTCCAAGAAGGATAGTAGCTCTCTGATGAGCACTCGCACGTTTGACTCGTTGATGAGGGTGAAGCTGAGGTCCAGCGCGCGTCTCCGGATGCTAATATCTGGATCCCGCAGACAGTCAAGGATGGTGTTGCGATGCCGCTGAACAGCGTTTGGCTCAATGGCAACGACCTTGAGCAGCGTATTCAACGCGACGTAGCGGATGTTGTTGTCCTTGTTGGTCAAGAACTTGCCAAGGATGTTGACGCCAAGCACTCGGAGGCCGGAATCTGCCTCAATGTCCAATATTGTGAGCACAGCCTCGTAGAGGATCGAGTTGCCGACATTCTTCGAGGACTCTGTGTTTGTCGCCACTTGCGCCAGGATGTCATTGATCTGCTCGCTCGTCTGCGCGTTGCCTCTACCCAGCTCCCTCAGCAGCCGCAGAATCTTGACCTGCAGGAATGGATCGGTGATGCCCGTTACATCATGCTCCGGCGCGTAGCCAGACTGCGACAGTCCCTTCAGCATCTTGACCAAGCTGCCCGTAAGCGGCCTGAACATCTCCACCACACCCTGTTCTCCACCCTCCTCTTCATCCGCCTCACACATGCTGATCACAAGCGTCAAGCCGCTGAGCAGCACGCCATGGTTCCGGTCGTTCAGCAACAGCTTTGCCTTTTCCAAGAAGTGCTCCTGCAGGTCCGGCACTTTGCGGCATATCCGCATTGCACACAATGCTGCTTTCCGCCTGATATATGGGTTGCTGGATGATAGTATGGTCTCCACCTCCGGGAACAGATCTCTTGACATCTCAACCGAAGCAATGTTCCCAAGCGTACACAACGCCAGCCCCACGACATACTGATTACTATGGTTCAGATCATTCTTGAGCGAATTCGTGACCAGCGTCAGCACCTCCTGATTCTCATCCAGCAACAGCATCGTCCCCAAGTACCCCAACCGCTTGTCCGCGAATCGCGGCGAGGCCAGTAGCTTGAGGCATTCAATCTGCCCGAAGTGTGTCCGCTCGCCCAGCGTGAAGAGGTAGAGCAGCTTGGCGACATTGTTGCGCCGCACGTCCGAGTTGTGGCTTTCCTCCCTGAAGCTCGCCCGGATCGCCGCGCTCTCCTTGTACACGACGGCGCGCTCGTCGGCGATGGTCTTGGCGGCGCGCACGTTCCGGATGAACTGCTTCAGCGAGGACATGCTGTCGGCCTCGAGGACCCCAGTGGGGGGGAAAGTGAGCTTTGTTCCAGATCAGGGCCGGATGTGTGGCATCGCGGTGTGGTAGTCTGGCGAATGGGGGTTGGCAGCGTAGCAGGCAGGAGGACGGACGGGTTGTGGGAGGTATAGTTTTAGTAGGCTTCTGCTATTGACACTCTTCACGCTCGCTGGAAACTCCGACCCAATCTGGACCCTGCTGTTTGACGTTGTTGCGGCCTGAGGGATGTGGACATCACGTGCGTGAGTATTATGTAAGCTGAAACGGAAGTACCCGCTCCGCCGCCGCTCTCTCGACCGTCGCGTCTCCCCATGTCCTCCCAGCTGTGCATACCAAACGTGTCGAGTCGTTCGAATCACCTGTGTCGACCAGACCAGACCATGTGCAGCTTGCTGCTCTTTAGCATCTCAACGGTTGCCAGCCTCACGGACGTGTGACGGAGAGAAAGGTCGCGCCTTACCAGCCTTGCCTTGCTTGGGCGTGCTTTCTCTCACTTGAGACCTGTCGCGGCGGAAGGCTGCATGAGGTGTGACACTGCCTTCCGGGTTGTAACCTCACTTGTGTCGTCGACACCTGCTATAAGTAGAACTCATTCTCCTTCTCCCGTTCCTTCACCAACACATCTTCACCAGCGTCACACTAAGCAACAACTCTCAGCCTGAGCAACATCTGACGCCGTCAGCCGCGTACCATGACGATGCCAGCGAGCGGCATCGAGCGCTTCCTCACTCTCATAGGCGGCGAGGCAAACTTGCCCCCAGAGCTACCACCACAAGCCCAGCCCGCTACGACCATACCGACCCAAGACGAGCCTTCCGAGGACAGCGAAGACCCTTTCAGCGGGCTGCCTTCGGTCCAAGAGGTTATCGAGCAGGAAGTTGCCGCAGAGGAAGCCGCAAGAGCACACAGCGCCAAGCCGCAAGTGCACACTCAACCTCAGTTCACGCCAAAATTTCTGCCGTCCTCGGCGTCTCCCCTCAGCGACGCAGACGCTCACTCGCAGATGCCGATGGGCGAGCCAGCACCAAGAGGCATCAGCTTCAGTCCGTTCATCGCCGTCACTCGGTTCTGCTACAAGTTCGTCAGCCATCAGTGGAGCCAACCGCTTGCCACTGCATTCTTCGACGCCAACAAGATCTACCACAGGGCTTGGGACATGTCAGTCAAGCTCACTCTTTCACATTGGTTTCACATGCTGATATACGTTTCACTAGCTACTACATATGGTCAGATCAGCACCAGACTGCGAGGCCTACGACCTTCGTACCAGAACATCAACTCCAGGCTCTCATCAACGACATCAACCAAGCCTTCCCGGAAGCACACATCAGCCTCACCGAGGACCTTCGCGAAGACGGTCTGGTAGTCAATCTCGACAACCTACCTGACGAGCTGCGCCCGTTGTCGCTAGGACGTACAACATCACGTGAGCAGTACGACTACCTAGTCGCCGCCATTCCATACCCGTCACGACCCCCAGGCACGATGCCCGACGATCGCAGCCTGCAGGCCTTCAGAGACATGATCGATAAGATGGTCGAGCTCGGCAAAGCCAAATCAAAGGCGAAGAAGAAAGCCAACCAGCAAGTCGCCATCCAGCGCAGACAGGAAATGAGCAAGCAGGTCCTCCGCGCCCAGCGCTACCTCGGTCTCCTGCCAAAGAAAGACGACGATCTTCTCACCAGCATGAACAACCTCACCATCCCGCCCCTCGATCCCAACACTGCCGTCCCCCACCCCTTCGAGCAGGACGTCATCATCATCGCCATCGACGTGGAAGCCTACGAGCGGTCCCCTAAAACCATCACCGAAGTCGGCGTCGCCACGCTCGACACGCGGGACCTGCGCGGCGAGGCGCCCGGTGCAGATGGCGGGGACTGGCGCCGGCATATTCGGGGTCGCCACTTCCGCGTCGTGGAGTACAAGCACCTGCGCAATCACGAGTTTGTGGAGGGATGCCCGGACGCTTTCCGGGGGGAGTTTGGGACGAGCGAGTTCGTGGCGAGGGAGGAGTTGCCGTCGGTGTTGACGTCGTGTTTTCATCAGCCTTTTAGTAGGCGGGAGGTGGATCCTGCCACTGTCGCCACGGAGGAGGAGAGCAGTGGCCCTGATACGCTCAACGAAGCGAACTCCCGCTCTACTGAAAAGCAGAGCAGCAGCCCTGACACGAGCACAGAAGTCAACTCCACTGCCACCCCCGAGGAGAAGCGGACCATCGTCCTCCTCGGCCACGACATCAACCAAGACATCACCTACCTCCACAGCATCGGCTTCTCGGTCCTCAACCGCTCCCACCTCGCCGAGCCCCTCGACACGGCCACGATGTTCAAGTCGTACACGCGCGACAACAACGCCACCTCGCTGGGCAGAGTCCTGCTGCACTTCGACATCGACGGCTGGTACCTGCATAATGCGGGCAATGACGCGGTGTACACGATGCAGGCTTTGCTCGCCATTGCCGTGAGGGCTGCGGCGGGGAGGGGGAGCGAGGAGGCGGGGAGGAAGGTTGGGGAGGCGGTAGGTCGTACCTGACTTTCACCTTTCTAGATTGGGAAGTACTTTGCTGACCTTGCTACGCGGGATTGATAGCTGGAGAAACGCACGGCCGACGCGGTCGAGATGGCGAAGGAGAGGGTCAGGGACGAGGCGGAGGGCTGGAGTCTGCATGAGGATGAGGGTGGGGAAAGTGGGTACGCGATCGTGCCTTCAATGGGAGAGGAGCGGCGGGAAGCCCAGAAGCCGGTGTTCGGGCCCCCGAGGCCAGTGTTGTATACCATGGGTGGCGCGGTGCTTGATGTTTGAGGGCAAGGAGGGGGTCGTGTTGCTCTCTCTCTCGGGTCACAGACAGCGGAAGGCGATATGGGGGTGAAGGGGGGGTGGAAGTGGCGGTGGCAACCCGGCGAAGGGAGGCAGGGGACCGGGGCGGAATAGCTTTTTCCTCTGTGGCGACCGGTGGTGCTGTTTCGCCACCATCATCATATTGAGAAAGTTGCCGTCGAAATGGCAAGGCAGCATGATCGATGAGCCCTTTCTGCTGGCTCGGCGGAAGAAGAAGGCGGCAAAGTGCAATCAATGGAAGTCGTGTCTTCCGGCCGCGGAGGAGATCCCTCGCCCTTCCCTTGAGGTCTGGGCGCGCTCGCGAATAGATGCCACTGAAGTCTGATGAGGGACTACATGTACCGCATGATCGAGGGCATCTGTCATGCACGTGGGGTCCGGGAGAAGCTCTTCGCGAGATAGTACTGGGTACAACAGTAGGGACTTTGCACCCCAACATGGCAGGTGCAAGGTAGAGACAAGCCTTTTCTATTCCCTGCAATGCCATGCCGATCTGCTTGGCAGGCTGTTAGAAATCCCGTCCCGTCTCCCCTTGTTGGGTCCTCGACTCGAATCCTCGGGGGTCCACGAATCCCATTTGTCCGGCCTTGGTGTCCCAAAAGGTACTTTTGGCTTTAAGCAACGACCAATAGGCAAAGCAGGCTGAATGTCGATCGCTGTCGGCCAAGGGCTTGGGTGGTATGCCAATACGGGAGAAGGGCGTACATGTATGTAGCGTGGCGTGGCGTGGCGTCCGCGTGTTTTGGGGGGCGAACGAACGAACGTCACCGTAACCTGCCATTCTGGGGGGTTAGGCGGAATTTTTTTCACTCTACCTCTTGGCGGTGCGGGTGGAGTTAGCGGGGTTAGGAGGGAAGGGTGGCCGCGATATCGGGGGGA
>NAJQ01000227.1:12540-39973 GCA_005059865.1 Friedmanniomyces simplex
CCCTCGACACGGCCACGATGTTCAAGTCGTACACGCGCGACAACAACGCCACGTCGCTGGGCAGAGTCCTGTTGCACTTCGACATCGATGGCTGGTACCTGCATAATGCGGGCAATGACGCGGTGTACACGATGCAGGCTTTGCTCGCGATTGCCATGAGGGCTGCGACGGAGACGGGGAGCGAGGAGGCGGGGAGGAAGGTTGGGGAGGTGGTGAGTCTTACCAATAGTCTGTGACGTATGTATCGGAGAGGAGACAGACGCTGACCTTGCTCTGTAATACTTATAGCTGGAGAAACGCACGGCCGACGCGGTCGAGATGGCGAAGGAGAGGGTCAGGGACGAAGCGGAGGGCTGGAGTCTGCATGAGGATGAGGGTGGGGAAAGCGGGTACGCGATCGTGCCCTCGACGGAGGAGGAGCGGCGGGATGTCCCGAAGCCGGTGTTTGGGCCCCCGAGGCCGGTGTTGTATACCATGGGTGGCGCGGTGCTTGATGTTTAAGGGCAAGGGAGGGGGGGTCGTGTTGCTCTCTCGGGTCACAGACAGCGGAAGAAGACATGGGGGTGAGTAGCGGTGGCGATCCGAGTCTGATAACTTCTCGGCGGGGGAGGGAACGGGGGCGGAAGACCTTTTGCCTCTGTGGCGACCGGTGGTGCTGTTTCGCCACCATGATCATATTGAGAAAGCTCCCGTTGAAATGGCAATGCAGCATGGATGAGAGCCCTTTCTCCCGGCTCGGCCGATAGTGTTAACCCTCTCGGCCGAAGAAGAAGTCGGCAAAGTGCATGCAATAATGGAAGTCTTGTCTTCCGGCCGCGGAGGTGATCCCTCCACCATCTCCTTGAGGTCTGGGCGCGCTCGCGAATAGATGCCACTGAAGCCTGAGGGACTACATGTACCCGTCCTGTACCGTCATCGAGGGCATCTGCAACGCACGTGGGGTCCGGGAGAAGCTGTTCGCGACATAGTGCTAGGTACGATAGTAGCAGGGAATTTGCACCCCAACATGGCAGGTGCAAGGTAAAGACAAGCCTTTTCTCATCCCTGCAATGCCATGCCGATCCGCTTGGCCGGCTGTTAAACATTCCGTCTCCTCTTATTGGGTCCTCAACTACAGTACTCCTCGGGGGTCCACGAACCCCATTTCTCCGGCCTTGGTGTTCGAAAAGGTACATGTACTTTTTCCCTCTAAGCAACGACCAATGGGCAAAGCAGGCTGAATGTCGATCGCTGTCAGCCAAGGGCTTGGGTGGCATACCAATACGGGAGAAGGGCGTATCATAGCGTGGCGTGGCGTGGCGTCCGCGTGTTTTTGGGGGCGAACGAACGTTACCGTATCCTTCCAACCGTAACCTTCCATTCTGGCGGGTTAGGCGGGTTTCTCGCTCTAAAAGGTACATGTACATGTACCTCTTGGCGTGTGCGGGTGGAGTTAGCGGGGTTAGGAGGGAAGGGTGGCCCGCGATATCGGGGGGGGAAGGACTCGTGCTCTCATCAAGGAGGTGCACGCCGCCGGGCGAGTTGGAGGAGTGCGCGGTCTTTTGGGATGACGACGCGCATGTGGTAGTGGCCCAGTCTGGAAGGAGCGATGGGCAGAGTACCTTGGGAGTGTGGGAGGGTATAGGGGAGATCGGACGGGTTTTCGCCAATCGCGAGCGACACCGACGTCAGGGCTGTAAAAGGGACATGTGGATGTAATTCATACTGCCATTGTTGCTGGGAGCGAGATTGATGTCGTCGTCTCCTGCCCTGGTGAATGAGGTGATGATGCATGATGCCCTGACCTGACTTGACGACCTGACTTGCTCCTTGCTTGCATTATTGCACGTACCTTAGGTACTGTACTACCTTACTGCTGCTCCCTAAAATCGCTCATACTCGCCGTACATCGTACCGCCGCGTCGCCTCCACACGCCCGGTTAGAACTTGTATCTCGAGCCAAGCCCTTGTGAACCTGAACCTTTTAGACTTCCACATTACCGCGGGCGGCGGGCTTTGCTTGCTTGCGCGCGCCAGAGACCGACGAATCCTACCAACAACCGACCAGCCTTTCCCATGTAAGGCTGGCTAACTCAAGTCAGCTCCTGAGAACAACCCACCCACAGAGCACCCCGAAGCACGAGCGCGCGCCGGACCTGTCTGGGGAGAGTGGAAAGCGCAATCTGAGCGCTCAGCGCCCGCGGGAAGCCGGCATGGATCCTTCTTCGCCTCAGTACGACGACGACCACGTCAGCGACGGCGGGCTGTCCGAGGACGAGGACGAGGACGTGAAGCAGGAGCTCCAGGCCTCGCCGCACTCGCCTTCGGGCGCGACGAATAACGCGGCGGCCGGCGGGCAGAACGGGATCAAGATCAAGGGACACCTACAGAAGCGGCGGAGGGTGACGCGGGCGTGCGATGAATGTCGGCGGAAGAAGATCAAGTGTGATGGCAAGCAGCCGTGCACGCATTGCACCGTCTACAGCTATGGTGAGTTTGGTCCCGGGAGAATTGCGGGCCCGTGCGTAGTGACGGTATGTTTGCAGACGCTGAGTTGAGCTTTCCGCAGAATGCACGTACGACCAGCCTTCGAACCGCCGGCGCAATCCCGCGCCGCAGTACGTAGAGAATCTGGAGCATCGGGTCCACCGCGCCGAGACGCTGCTGCATATTTTGATCCCGAACCTGGACCTCAACGACCCTGGAATCGACGCCGCTGTCCAGCAAGGATGGATCCCCGGTGCGCCTGGCCGTGGCAACCCGACCGCCGTGACCAAGCCAGACCCACCCACACGGGCTCAGCGACCGGAGAGCCTGGACGGGACGCAGAACAAGTCCGATACTAACCTGGAGTCCATGGTGCGAGCGGTCGCGCAACTGGACATGGATGAGCAAGGCCACTGGGACTACCATGGACATTCATCCGGCTTGAGCTTCGTGCGTAGGATGCGGGAGCAACTGGGGGATCTGATGGGGCCCGACACGAAAGCGACCCCGTTCGTGATGAGTCGGCCTATGTCTCAGGTCCTCGAGTCGCCAAAGTCTAACGGCGACTCTCCCGCTGGAGATGTGTCGCCGAGCGGTGTTCTGGATCTACCAACCAAGGAGTATGCGCGAGAGGTCTGCCGGCATGCGGTGGACGACGCTGCTTCGCTGCTCCGGATCGTGCATCAGCCTACCTTTTGGAGGTCGTTCGATGAGCTGTACAGCAAACCGCCGGAGCACTACACGAACGAGGACAACAAGTTCCTGCCGCTGTTCCACACCGCCCTGGCGCTCGGCCATTTGTTTTGCAAAGATGAGCAAGGCACTCTGGACCAGCAGGGCTACGAGAACGCCATACAGCAGGGTTTCGCTCACTTCAAGTGCGCCCGTCAGATGATGGATATCGCGGACTGCCGAGACCTGACGTCGATTCAAGCTGTGATGTTCATGATACTCTTCCTCCAGTCCTCCGCGAAGCTGTCGCAATGCTACGCTTACGTCGGTGTCGCGCTCCGCTCCGCGCTGAGGATGGGCCTGCATCGCGCGTACGCCGGCAACTGGAACCCTGTTGAAGCCGAAACAAGGAAGCGTCTCTTCTGGATTGTGCGCAAGATGGACATCTACGTGGGCGCCATGCTGGGGTTGCCGCAGACTCTGAGCGACGATGATATCGACCAGGACTTCCCGCTCGAGGTCGACGACGAGTACATCACCGAACAAGGCATCTTGCCGATGCCGGAAGGCACAGTCTCGCTGATGACGGCTTTCAACGCGCACACCCGCCTCGTCCAGCTCATCTCCAAGATCGTGCGGAAAGTCTACCCGATCAAGACGCAGCAAAGCCTGCCGGACAAGTCGTACTCGGTCCCTTTCTCCGTCATCCGAGAGATCGAGGGCGAACTAGAGCAGTGGAAGAACAATCTCCCGCCGATCCTCAACCCGTGCCAGGCACCACCGCGGTACTCGCGGATCCAGCAGCTCCTCCGCTTGTCGTACGCGCACGCGCAAGTGATGCTCTACAAGCCGTTCCTGCACTACGTCGCCATGCACAAGCGCGCGAGCCCGGTGGACCAGCGAGCTTACGCCTGCGCGGCGTCGTACGTCAATGTGTCGCGGAACATCATCCACATCGTCACGCAGATGAAGCAGAAGGGCTTGCTGAACGGGGCGTTCTGGTTCATCATGTACACGTCGTTCTTCGCTATCTTATCACTAGTGTACTTCGCGGCGGAGAACCCGGACAACGCGACCACGCAGGCCGTCATGAAAGACGCCCTCGAAGGCCGACGGGTCCTGGCGTCGCTGGCGAGACGGAGTATGGCGGCCGACCGCTGCACCGCGACGCTCAACGGCGTTTTCCAGCGCCTCCCGGACTGGATGCAGGAAGGACAGCAGAACCCCATGATGTCGCGGAAACGCCAACTCGACCAAAGTCCCGCGCCTCCCAAACAGCGCGCCGACCCGCGAGCCTCGCGCAGTCACCCAGACGTCTCGGTCGTGACTCCCGGAAGCGGCGGCCACCCCATCGCTCCCGGCCAGGCGAGACGAGCGAGCACCTTCCCCAAGCACGGCGGCTCGCACATCCACGCCAGCAGCAACCCGGCCGGCACCGCGAGCCTGGACGCGCCGTGGTCGCAGCCGCCGGGCACGACGGCGGCCTCGCCCTTCGGCCCCCAGACCCCGACCGCCAATGGCGGCGGAGGCTTCGACGCGAGCGCCTTCGGGCACTGGGACGACTCCGGCCTCGCGAGCAGCAGCAGCAGCAGTACCGCCGCAAGCAACAGCATGCACCAGTACACCATGCCCCAGACCTTCGCCAACCCGGCGCTGCCCGATTTGTCCGCCATGATGTTCCCGACGGCCGACGAGCCGCTGGGGTATCCGAATCAGCCGCTCACGACGTTTGAGAATAATCAGATGTTTGCTGCGAAGAATAGTGGGGGTAACAGTGGCTCGTTTGCTTTTGGTGGTGGGAACGGGAACGGGAATGGGAACGGGAATGGCGGTGGTAGTGGCAACGGGAGCGTGGACAACCCCATGATATCTAGGCCCGTGTCCGGGGGCAGGGAGGATAATATCGAGGCGCAGTATTTCGCGCTGCCGCCTTATATCGAGCAGAGGCAGCAACATCAGCATCGTCAACAGCAGCAGCAGCAGCAGCAGCAGGCGCGCGCTATGGCCGGTGGTGGTTTCGCCGGTATGCCTTTCACCAATGGCGGTGGGCCGCCGCAGCAGCAGCAGGGGATGGCCATTGCGCAGATGCAGCAGCAGCAGCAGCAGCAGATGCCGCCGAACGATGGCGGGGGCAACGAGTGGATGCAGCAGGGGTTGCAGGGGGGTTATGGGAATATCAATATTAATATCCAGGACTTGTTTGGTGGGGCGGAGTGGAATCCTATGGTTATGGGGCATGGGTTTGGGAATCCGTGAGGATCGGGGGAGGGAGGGAGGGAGGGAGAGAGACAGGGAGAGAGAGAGGGAGAGAGAGTGGGAGGGGGGATGGAGTGTCTGGCTGGTCGACTTTTTTTCTTTGCTCCCATGGGATATGCGGCGGTGGCGGGGGAGTAGGGTGAGTTGCGCGGTCTATGGTTTCTGCTGAGGTACTGCAGGTGGGATGTGATATGGGAGGTATGAGTGATATGCGAGATACCCCAAAGTATACGGATTGGCGTTCGGGAAAGGGAGGGGCGCGGGCTGCAGTGTTTTGAGGGAGGATATATGGCGAGGGAGGGTAGCATGTTGTATGGTCTGTTCGCCCTTTTTTTAGGAGTGCGCTTGCTTAGCCGAGTGCATCGGAGGAATAGACATCGTAGCGTGGAAATGAGATGGGGATGCTTTGAAGAGCTGCGCCGTGCTTGTCGTATGAGATGTATTTGTAGTCGAGCAGCGAGCCGCAGCGAGTGCTGGTAGCTATGTGGTGAGCGTTTGGGAACCACACGGCAGATCGTCCGGGCCGTTCCCGCCCCCCACGATCTCCCGTCGACATGACATCTTCGACATGCACGCTGCTCTTTGCATCCATCAGCAATTGAGGATGATTCTGCGGTCGTATCGAACCCTGGCGAGAGCCCCATCCTCCATAACACCTCCCTCAACATGCCCCCCCAAACGAAGACGCTACGCCATCCAAGCCGGCGGCGCCCCGATCGCCGAAGTCTTCTCCGCCCGTACCAAGTACATCCACAAACAGCGCGCCGCAGCCAACATCCCCCAATCCCGGCAAGTCGACTACCTCCGCGATGAGATCGCCGCCCGCCTCTGCGACCGCCTGCTCGACATCAACCGCCACTTTCCCCGCGTGCTGGACTTCGGCGCCAACGCCTGCAACGTCGCCCGCGCCTTTGCCCGTCCCTCCCCGGACCTGAACGACGAGACCGGAACTAAAGTCACGGAACCGATCGGGAAGCGGATTGGGGAGATCGTCTGCACGGAGACCAGTCCCTCTTTGCTCTACCGCGACGAGCATGAGCCCTTCAATAGCGAGATGGCCATCACGCGTGAGGTGCTGCAGAATGCCGAGTACCTCCCCTACGAACCCGACTCCTTCGACCTCGTCCTCTCTTCGCAGTCGCTACATTGGATCAACGATCTCCCCTCCGTCCTGACGCAGATCAACACGTGCCTGAAACCCGATGCGCCCTTCCTAGCCGCTATGAGCGGGGGGGATACTCTGTATGAACTGCGTGGGAGTCTGCAGCTAGCGGAGCAAGACCGGTTGGGCGGGATCGGGACGCACATCTCCCCCCTTGCGGATGTGAGGGATGTAGGCAACCTGCTCTCGCGCGCCGGGTTCAAGTTGTTGACGGTCGACGTCGACGACATTGTCGTCGATTACCCGGATATCTTCGCGCTGATGAGCGATCTGCAGGCGATGGGCGAGGCTAACGCGGCGTTGCGGAGGGAGAAGGGCGGGATCAGCAGGGATGTGCTGTTGGCCGCGGAGGGGATTTATCGGGAGATGTATGGGGAGTTGGGGGAGGATGGCGGGGTGAGGCTGCCGGCGACGTTTCGGACGGTTTATATGATTGGGTGGAAGGAGGGGGGAAGCACGCCGAGGGCGCTGGAGAGGGGGACGGGGGAGGCGAATTTGGTAGATGTGTTGGGGGGTGGGGGGAGGATTGGGTGATGGGAGGAAGTTTTGGCAGCCGTGGCGTTCCGTTTGGACTTCTGGGAGAGGTTGGCTGCAGCTGCTGCGAGCCGGCCTGGTGAAGGGCGCCGCTGATACTGTGGCTGGGTGACAGAGTGGAGATGGTACCAGCTCCCGGCACCACGGCAACAATCATCGCGCCACGTTCCATTCAGACGCCTCAGGCGGATTTGAGACGGGGGAGTAGCATCTGCTACGCTGTCGTGAAGCTCTTTGTCCAACCCTCAGCGGACAACAGTGAGCCAAGGGCGAAGGAAGGAAAGCCGGACAGCTTCTCCTTTCCGCTTGCAAAGGATCCAGGTTCCTGGCAGATAGACCGGGACTGTTGACAACAAAGCACGAGGCCAGAGACTGCTAGGTAAAGAACAGCAAAGCCCGATGTTTACTGTGTATAGGTACATAACTAGACCGATACGCTGCTGCGAACCATCCCCCTCGTTCTAGATTCAGCACATCCTGATGAGCGCACGCCCTGGCTTCGCTCTGAATTCATGGATGCCGCGTCTGCGCCCGTTTGTGGACCGGGGTCTGGAGCAGAATGCCTCGCTCTCGCTTTGGCATTGGAAGTCTAAGCTTGGCACGGAGCCTTCAATTCCGATGCGTAAAGGACTTTAGCATAGGGTACGAGGTTCAGCTCAGCGTTATATCCTTCCTTGCGGTGGTTTGATTGTATACTTGCTGGTTTTCTGGAACGAAGTTCGCTCTGAACACTCCCGATTCTCGAAGCCTATAGAATTGAACTCACGAGATATGGGAGGAGGTGCCAGTCATGGGAAGGATGCTTTCCGGTACGTCTGCGTGCACTCCCTTCACTCACCTGGAGCATAGCAATAGCGGGAAGAGATGGCCGTGGTGGATCGGAGGCAAGCTGAAGTGGGATGACATGCTGTCAGAATTATGAAAGGCGCGAGTGGGGCGACCCAAGTGAGTCTCACACGCCCCTGGAACAATTGCTCTCCATCACAGTCAACAACAGCATTCACTCGAGAAGCTCAGGGGTTGCCGATCATTTTTTGAGAGTTTGCCACAGCGCGGCGTAATCACCTACATCCTCTGGCATGCACCTTTCGAGCAGAGATTCCCAATACCTCCCGGCGCCCACGGTGGCAGGTGCTGTATTGGGCGGTGCCGTTGTGGGAGGCGTGCGAGGCGATGGGGTGGGCTGAACGGAGGTGAGTTGCGCCATCTGAAATGGGGCGAGGTCTGTTGTACTGTGCTGATGGTGAGGGTGTTGTAGGAGTAGGTACTTGACTTCAAGGCTGGGAGGGCGGAGACTGGGGAGGGGGCTGTAGATGGGTAGACTGTGGCTGTGGTGGCGAATGTATGTAGTGCGGCGAGAGGCGGCAGCTCCCGCGCTCTTCCGTGAAGCTTGACGAGCCGCCATCATGCCCGTCATCTTCTTTCGATTCAACAAGAAACCGCTGTTGTTCTCAGATGCACCCCTTTACACTTGCCAGTCAGCCGCCATCTTGAACACCGAAGCACATACGTCGTAGTTCCCTCGAGTCCACCCACCGCCTACCGCAGCTTCCAAGATATCGACATACGGAGTAGGGCGCAGCCTGCGCGCCAACCGACCTCCCTCCCCCTCCACCTCCACAGCGCCCGACAACATGGCCGACTCATCGCAAGCCTCCGCGCCCAAGCCCAGCAGCAGCGTCAAGCTCGTCCTGCTGGGCGAAGCAGCAGTAGGAAAGGTACAGCACCCCTCATCAACCCACTCCATCCACCCCCCCCTCGCCCCCAACCAACTGCCCACTAACCAAACACCCTCACGACCAGTCCTCCCTAGTCCTCCGCTTCGTGAACAACGACTTCCATCCCAACAAAGAACCGACGATCGGCGCCGCCTTCCTCACCCAGAAATGCCACCTCCCCTCCCGAACCATCAAATTCGAAATCTGGGATACCGCGGGGCAAGAGCGCTTCGCTTCCTTGGCACCGATGTACTACCGTAATGCGCAAGCCGCATTGGTGGTGTACGATGTCACTAAAGCGAGCAGTCTGGTCAAAGCGAAGCACTGGGTGGCGGAGCTGCAGCGGCAGGCGAGTCCGGGGATTGTGATTGCTTTGGTGGGGAACAAGGTTGATTTGTGTGAGGAGGATGGTGCAGGGGATACGAGGGAGGGCGGGGAAGGTGGGGAGGGAGCGGCCGCGGAGGGTGGAGAGGAGGAGGATGATGCTGTGGCGCGGAAAGTCGGGTTCAAGGAGGCGAAGGCTTATGCGGATGGAGAGAGTCTGCTGTTCTTCGAGACGAGCGCGAAGACGGGACATAATGTCAGTGAAGTCTTCACGGCGATCGCGAATGCGATCCCCGAGACGAGTCTGAAGGGTGCGAGGGGTGCTGCGGCTGCGGCGGGCGGTGGTGGGACGCAGGCGGCGATTAGTGGTGGGGCGGGCCAGGAGAGCAGTCGGGTGAATCTGAACGCGAGGGGGGAGGGGGGGAAGGCGCAGGAGGGGTGTGCTTGTTGAGGTGGTATCGATGCAGCACGTAAGAGATGATCGTGGTGGTGGTGGGTGGGTGCATTTAGCTGTGGCGTTCAGGCGTATCAAAGATTGTGGTGGGCAGTATCGAGTCTTGCTTCGATTTTTTACCACATACTAAGAACATCGTCTGAGCAGCACTATGCGCGAAAGGGTCACCTTTGATGGCCCAGTTCCCACACGTCATCGTCTCAGGCACATTGCCGCACAACGTAGTAATCCCTCAAGCGACGGGGTTATAGAAAGCGCCTGTTGACAGGTAGTAGGCAACGATGACACCAACCCGCTTCGCTGACTCCAAGATCCATCACAAAAATCCTGCCAAACCATTTCCTCTTTCCGAGATCGAATTTGCTTTGGCATCTGGGTTTCCTCGCTTCTGTCCAAAGGGATATCGCAAAGTGTGGACACGAGTCCTGCCGGTCGTTTGTATAGCGACCCCTTTCATTCACATCTACACACACTTCCCTATCGCTCACCAGCTCCCTGGCCCGCCTTCGCCCCGTCGCTTCCATCCTATTTCCCATAACCTCACGGCGCCGCATTATCGACCGGCAACAACGCCAGCTCACCCGGGATAAGCGTCCCGTTCTCCACCGGTCCCCCATGACCCTCAGCCAACTGGCCATGGATCAAGAAGTACCTCGCTTACCAAGGCAGGACCTCCGCCAAGCCCGGCGTATTCCCCCAATCGCGCATCAGATCGCTGACGGTGGAGAAGAGGGTCACATGCTAACACAGCCATCAGTGCACCATGCCTGCTGCCCGCTGCATTGTTTACGTCTCAAGCTTCGCCGAGCAAAGATGGACCCCGTATTCCACTGCAATGCTGCAGTGCAAACTCTAGCATAGCCCTTGCAATTGCTGCCGATAATGTAGCGGCGACACATCCCAGGCAACCCGTCCCTCGCGCTGATTGACCTGGGGTGTATAGCCGTTGGCGAAAGGGAGTGATAAGCATTGCCAAGGCGGTCGACACGGCGCAGGTACAACAAGATGGCCTCTCCACCATGAGAAGTTCCTTGCGTGATGCGGTGAAGAGTAGTCGTCTTTGCGGGCATGATATGAGGTCTGCTGGTCACGGATTACTCAGCCACCAGCTCTTGGCGCATATGTACTGGCAGCTGGCTCCTGCGTAGGCGTGCTCGCCCAGCAACATCAAAGTAACCCATAAGTCTTTAGAAGTGGACAGAGTAAGAGGTGGGTCGTATTCGATCGTCATCGCGGAGACTCCGTATCTAATGACCGTTGGCAGGGCAGGGCAGAACAAGCGTACCGAGCTCGCCACGCCACAATCCTCGAAGCCTCGAGCGAACAGTACGTCGTTCCTCAGTCCACCATCTGGGCCCTGGGTCGTGTGCATCTGGCGATGGCGACTTCGATCGCGCCGGAAGCCAGTCAAAGATCATCCAGAGCCTCGTCGAGATCCGAGGATATGGCAATCGATCAGTCCCAGTCGGCACAGGTCATCGTACGAGCTGCGAACCAAAGTACCGCAAGCTCCAGACCTACGATCAAGGATGGCGATCTCGACCGTACGTCAGGAGTGATACATCCAGGGATCAATTGCCATGCTGATGTGCCAAGCCTGGCGCCATTCGCTGGATTCAAATCGCATTGATGACCGGCCGAAGGTACTGACACATTGTCAGGCAATCCATTGGGGGATCAGACAATTCCCGTAAGTCACCGTCCTGTCTGACTCGATAGGCGCGGCCTAGGCGGCACAGGAGGCGGTCTGTCATCCGTACCAAACAACTGCGGCGCAGACTCCACAGCTACCACGCTCGGCCTGACCTTCGCAGCCGCTCCTACTTCATCTCGAATCAGCTTCGCCAAGCTAGAATGCGAGCGTTGACGCTGGGGCGGCGGTGCGACAGGCATCTGCGTATGATCCAACTCCGAGCGGGACCTCGAGCGCCTCTGCCAGCTCCAGCGGCTCGTGGATCCATCGCCGGTTGTCAGGACATCGTTGCGGGCTTCGCTGACGCTTCGGCGCTCTTTGAGGATGGGCTTTTTCGTGCCAATTTGTAGATGGTTGTCTTGCTGAAGACCGTCCAGCGTCTGGGACTCATGAGTCGGTATCAGAGGAGCTGAGCGGGAGTGTGGTACAGCTGGAGCAGAACGCAGACTGTGGTATCGAACAGGCCTTTTCGGAAGCGGCGGAGGTGCGTGCTTGGGTTCTATGGCCGGTGCTTGATGATGCAGCACCTCTTTCTCCTTGTACACCGCGCTATGTGTCGTTGACCGGTCTTCGCGGCCTAACGCTTCTCCGGAAATGTCAGGAATCACAGGTGTAGTCGAATCACATTCTGTATCGGTTACGGAGCTCGGGATTGCTAGCGCAAGGGGCGCATCGCCCTCTTCACAGGCACTGCCGTCGATCCGGACCTCGGGTATACTTCCTGATTGAGGCTGTTGGTGCACAACTTCTCCACGCTTCGGAGACGCGGGCCTTGAAGTAGTGTATAGATCCTCATCTGAATCGTCGCTAGCCTCGTTATCGAGAGGTGTCAGGTTCGCGATGACATATCGGCCGATGGAGGCGTTGCGTGAGCGGGTGCGCCTGGGAGACGGCGGTGGCGGCGGCGCTCTCTTTGGCGGCTGTGGTGTGATTTGCGTAGGGTCTCTGGATTCGGTAGATGCATCCTCTGCTGTGGTACTGGCGAAGGTAAGCTGCGCGCTGTCGTCACGGAATACCGTGGCTAAGGATGGTTCGGCGCCGGTGCTGGCAGTATCTCCAACGCTTAGACTTCGATTGCGTCGATTTGCGGGGACCATGTTCCCGTGTATATCCAGGGTGTTCTTGGGCAGTGCGCTCCCGGTCGACATGAGAAACCGTTGTAGGCTAGTCGGGCGGAGAGTAATGGGCTTTCTATCCAAGTCATCGCTAACGGCTGGGTGCTCGACCTCCGGTGCATGCGACAACGAGACACTCGGAGTCAATACAGTGGCTCCAGATGTTTCGTATACCACGGATTCCTGGTCTTTTCGATTTGTAGGATGTCTGTCTGCCTGGAAATCTTCCAGCTTGCCCGATGACACTGCAGGACCACCGGGGCTCAGATGGGCACGATCAGAGGTAGCAGGACTGTCCTCGCTCAAGATGAAAGCAGTGGCCTGATCCATCGGGATCGACAAAGGGTCCAGGGCGAAGGTACTCGCCCAACCGGAAACCCTGCGCGAGACGGCAGAACCGCCCGCAGGAGTCGTACTCGTAGGCGAGCAGACTTGCTTCTCCTCGCTGGACCTAGGCTTCAGCGCAGGACTCGTCGTAGCACTGACGTCGTCGATGGTGCTTCCGCCTGTGCTGCTCTCAGGTTGGACGAGTGACCATGCGCTGGAAGATGTGCTGAGTTTGCGGGTATCGTCGCTCGTGGCGGAGACGGATGCAGACTTGGCTTTGTGCGAGGGCATCGGTGACCAGCTGTTGGTCTCCAGTTGTAGCGGGATTCCATCTTTGCTGCTAGACGCCTCGTAAGCAACAGAAAGTTGGTGGCAGGCCACATCTATCGCCGTCCTGAGATCTGCTATAGCATCCTCGCTGGGTCGAACGTGGTATGTCGGACCGGAGTAATACTCGTGCGGTTGCATTCCCATCCCGAGCCGCGAGAGAACATCATGGCACCTCGCCGCTTGCTCGTCGATGCCGGATTCATGAGGACCAACAGCGCTGCCGCTGTCGACACTTTCTTCGACCTCCTCGAGCAAGTTCCGCAGCTTCCTCACACTAGGTGCGAGAAGCTTATACGCACCCGGTGAGTCGCGACCTGGTTGTCATCAGCACTTGTTGTTCATACTAGAGCTGGTGGTCCCGATACTCACATTGACCGTAAAGCTGGTGCGCCAACGCCCGCGAAGCCTGCAAATTCATGTCGTTTAGATGAGTCTGTCTGCGCTGTGGTCCACAACAGGGATTCTTGCAATATGTTGCCGAATGATACCGTCGTTCGCCTCTTTATCGTTGCGCAGTTTTGCAGAGCACATCGGACCCGGCGGCCTCATTGACCGAAGACGGAAACACTGGCTGCGCCACTTTTTGATTCCTAGATGCTACAACTGAAGGAATATCGCGAATATCATAGTTCTTCCGGAGTTGGCGAACAAGAAGGAGAACTCGTGAAGGAGTGCATTCAGTGGAGGTTGACGAGGTGGAAGGAAGGCGGTGCAGCGTCGATCAGTGTCTGTGCTTGCCGCCGTGAGGCGCTATGTTGCGCCATCCACGCAGAGTTGGGGGCGGAAAGGCTGCAGTATGCCGACGTTGGACTGACTGCGATCTGACGCAACTATATACGCTGTGCTCGAGATGTCGTTCAGCCGACTGAAAACGATGGCAGACGCATAGCGCTTGCTCAATGGTATACACCTCGCTCACGCCTTTCCCTTTCGCTGCTTCGCGGTCCAGCCTATGAACAGGCCGACATCTTTTATCACTGTCAGAGCACCATAGTCAGTATGTACATAGCAGATCGCATTCAGTACTAGATGGCTGCATTGTTGGAGTCGAGTTATCCTCGGATTCGATGCTGTCGAGTTGGGTCGTGTTGTACCACGCAATGGGAGGCTTACCTGCGCCTGGAACACCCATCTTCTGCATCCTTCGCTTCATCGTCAGCCAGCTCGTCGAAATGGATCGGAGACGGGTCGCAGAAAACTCACCACATGGGCAGAATCCCTTTGGCATCGCTCGCAGTCGCCATCTGCCACTTGACCTTCGCCCCAGCATCCAAAAGCTCCGCTCGTTCAATACTGCAATACATACCATCCTGCAGCTTCCGGAACTGATTGCTATTATACGAGGTACCCGGCATACCCTTGACCTCAATCGGTATCTGCACCACCAGCAGCTCCTCCGCCTTCCTCGCCGTGACAACCAACACAGGAAACACCCGATCGTTCAGTGGCGGCGGAATATGATGCACCATCTCCACAACACTCATACCCACCTCCCCCCAACCTCCTATTCTCCGCCCCAAACCCTCCAACCCCTCATCCCAACCCAGCACCAAATGCGCATCCTGCACGTCAGGAGTATACTCCATCTCATGCCGACTATGCTCCGCCCGCAGCCCCATATTAAACTCCTCCCAGCTCGCCGTACCCTCCTTCGCCGCATTCTCATGCACGCTCGTGCGCGCGAACCACGTCTCCGCCGTCCCACCGCCCCCTCCCGCAGCGCGACTCTCCTTGGGTAGATCCGCCGCGCTGATCTCGTGCGTGAGGAGCTCCACGGGAGCGGTAGCGGGCGGGGAGGATTTGCTTGAGCTCTTGACTTTGAAGGTACGGGGTAGGTAGCCGGTCATGAAAGCCTCGGCTTCTTCGAGGACGGCGAAGATGAATTGTTGGAGGTCGGGGGGCGGCGACGTGCTGGAGGTTTGCAGTCGTGCAAGGTCTGGGTGGGCGGGCAGCTCGGATGCTGGTAGGTGTCGCATGCGGACATATTTGCCCAGTGCTGAGGTGGGCGGCGCCTGGCCTGGGTAAGGATTGCTGTTCGACGGCGATTGCGCAGACGGCGGAGCCGCAACGCTGCTGGCGGCTGCCATTGCGTACGAAGGTGTATCCCAATGGAGGTATCAGCTTCGCAGGAAGAACAGAAGCGACCTACTGTGACATCAAGAGCGAGGAGGTTTGTCGTGCCGTCTCATCCGCGTCGCGTCCTCTTTGCAAACCCCAAGCTACCTTACGAAGCACTCGCAGCAACCATATTGATTGTACGAAGCAGTAACAATCGGACGCGGAGCTCGAAGCTCCAGTGGGACATGGACCAATCATCGTTGACAACGGTTTGGTTTTGACGATACGGTGATGCACGGATGATGGCCCAATGGCTTCACCATCAAGCGCCAGCCCTCAAACCAAGAGTTCTCATGGGCTCGGAGAGTTCGTCGTAACAACACTATACATACGTCGGAGTAGTAGGAAGGAAAGTTAACAAGACGAGTGGTGGCGAGGACAGAAATAGGGCCCCACGACAAAACTACACCTGCCAAGCCTCTTCCGACAGACGCACCACACGGCAGGTAAGCTATCAACCCTCCCTGCACAAACCGCCCATCACCCTGACACCGGCCTCGCCTCAAACTGCCGCTCCGCCCAATGCTTATACACCTTCGCCGTCCGCACCCGCAGATACTTCCCCTTCCACAGGAAGAAGCCTGCGAAAGACAGGATCACGGCGCCGATGGCGCCGATGGTATTGAAGACATTCGGGATCCCGACCGCAGCTGCCCAGGCCGGCATGGCGAAGACGAAGATCGTGCTGAGGAGGTTGCGGACGACGGTCAGGGCCGTGAGGGCATCGCCGATGATTTCTAACAGAGTATATCGTCAGTAAAGTGGCACGTTCCAACTGGAAGAGTATGATAATCATGTCGTGATAAGAAAGACTTACCGCCATAAGCATCCAACAAATATGTCAACGCCAAACTCTGCAACGGCGCGCTGCCCAAATTGCTAATCCCATACGCCATAGCGACCTGCACCCAGCTCTGCCCCTCCGCGAGGGCGTACCCGAACCACCACGCCCCGGCCAACTGGAACGGGATGAAAGGCAGGAAGACCCAGAAGCGCATCTCAGGCTCATAGATGCCGTTGTTGCGTTTCGCGAGGCGGAGGGCGATGTAGTCGCTCACGGGGCCGACGATGAGGGTGCCGACTGTGGTGCCGATGAAGGGCGCGAGGGACATGAGTCCGATCTGCGACGCGGAGAAATTGTACGGTGCGTCGAGCATATACGTCGACAGCGCGGTAGTCATGACCGTCGACCAAGCGAGTAAAACAGCGTAAGTCAGAGAGCAGAATAGTACGCCCGGGATCGTGGCCAAGATGAGGAAAGGCTGCCAGCTATGCCGCAGGAAATCGGACCACGGACCGGGACTCGTGGTCAGGAGGTTGAGGCGCTGCAGGTAAGTTTTCCGCGGGATGGCGTGGTTGATGTGGAGGACGCTCAGCTTGCGGGCGCGGGCGCTCTCGTCTTCGTGGGAGCGGCGCTGGCGAGCGGCTTCGCTTTCGGGCGGGGAGGAGGGGGAGGAGGAGGGGGAGGCGACGTGCTTCTCGTCTGCTTTCTCGCTTGTGCTCTCTCGCGCTGCTCGGGCGATTTCGGGGACGGAGACGACGCTGCCCTGGCGGCCTTCGATAGTCTCGTGCATGTGGCCGGAGAATTTCGTTTCCTCAAAGCCGAAGGCGAACATGAAGATCTGCAGGCCGAAGAAGATCGCGCACCACCACCAGACTACAGTCACGGTCAGCTGTTATCTCATCATTATGCTTCATGTTATAGTCGACTCACCCCACCGCCAACCCTGATTCACCGTGATGAACCCGGCAGCCACAATCGCCAGATTACTCCCCACATTCGCCGTCCAGATGTAAATCGAATTCATCAGTCCCCTCTGATGCACGAAAAACACATCCGCGATCGTCATCTGGATCAGCACCTCCGCCAACGCTCCCAACCAGCACTGCACGGCATTGACCCCCCACCAGTCCCCCGCCGTCTGCGTGCGCGCGGCCCAGATGCTGATGGCGAACTGCGCGATACTGCTGAAGACGTAGACGGGGCGGGAGCCGTATTTGAGGGCGAAGGGAATGAGCATCGGGGCGCCGATGGCTAAGGTGGCGCAGCCGATGGCGTAGGTGTTTGTGAGGGTTGCGTTGGAGAAGTTGAGCTCGGTGCCCATGGGGCCCCAGGTCGGGGAGGTGGCGTTGACGAAGGTAAAGACCATCATGGCGTAGAAGGAGGCGAGGAAGTAGTTGATGATTTTCTGGGATTTGGGCCAGTCTGGGGAGGACGGTCGTTAGCTCGGTATGCTGTGCTGTCGTGGTTTTCGGACGATTTGTTGGGGTTTGGGACTTACTGAGCGGGTCATTGGGGTCGTCGGTCGGTCGGGGCTGGAGCACGATCTCGGTCTCTTTCTCCTTCGTCTCGCTGTGGAGGAGCGTCTGCAGGCGGACGGTCCCCGGAGGCCACTCGGGGTCGAAGTAGTCATCCATTGCCATTTTGCGTTATGTTGTCTGCGACTAAGGTAACAATGCAGGAGTGGAATGGTTGAGAACAGGGTGAAAGAAGAGATTTTGAGGATTCGAAGGAGAGCGAGGAGTAGCCATTGGCATATAGCTCGGCATCTGTTGTACCTACCAGATTTCGACCTGCACAGATAACAACAGCTCGGCCTGCATCTCTACTGGATCTGCGGGCTGCAAGTGCCTATCGCTTGCCACCAGTGACAAGAACCCAGCGTCGCCATCGCCAGTATCAGGCCAGAATCGAGAAGCAGATCAGAAGCAAAAGAGGCTGACGATCGAACAATGAATGTCGCCGCCGCGCCGTGTGTGTGTGTGTTGATACGAAGGTGAGGTACGAGATAAGGGCTCGATAACCGACTGGCAGAGGGAGGGATGCCTCGACAGCTTCCTTTTACGTCAATAGCTCCACTGTCTATGAATACGCTGGTTGTCGCCAGGAAGGGAAGCTGCGAAGGAGTACAATGTAGGTCCACCTCCAGTTCGTCTCGGCTCTTTGAGGCCGAGACATGTCGAGTGCCCTTGGAGGTTGTTGGGTTGGGTTGGGTTGGGTTGGGTGGTGCAAGAATACGCGACCACAAAGTGCCTCGGACAGACAGACCTAGCGGTGCATGCCGGCGTGGTCTTCTGGCGTGCGCAGTCGTTGCTGTCCTGTAGTCAGAGTAGAGTCGGTAGATGGAACTGGAAGGAGGCAGATGATGTGAGGTTGAGAAAAGGCATGGGGTTGTCGGTTATATAACACTGTCTTGAACTCCGACTCCGTAGCTCATGTCGCGGCGTTCTGCCCTGAGGCATGATCTGCAAGCAAGCGTCATGGCGTGTTTACTCGTACGATCAACTTTCGCGACACCATCAAATCTCGACGTTTGTCCTTCGCACCTTCCCGCTGTCGCATACCTCACACCACATACCAACCATGACGACTCAGCGCAGGCGCGAAAAGGCGGCAGCGGCAGCAGTCGAACCAGTCGGCGCAGGCAAATCCGAGGCGCATGGCTATGAATTTGGTGGACCGTACGCGTTCCAATTCGCCCGCGTTCACTTCGCGTCGCTAACGATGATCACAGCATTGGAGCGTTCGTCCTCACGTTCGGCCTACCCTTCGTCTGCTACGCCTTCGCCTTCCTCTGCAACGATGTATCCGGTTGTCCCGCCCCGTCGCTGCTGTCGCCCAGCAAGCTCTTCTCCTCGCCGGCGTTGTCCGCCCAATCAGGCCGACAGCACGCGCTGGCCACCCTGAAGAGAGAGACGGGATGGCCCGGTGTCGGCGGACTGATCAGCGTGGAGGCCGTGTTGGGGACGCTGGCGTGGTACGGGTGGAGCCTATTACTGCACGTGCTGCTCCCTGCACAGGAAGTGGAAGGCACGGAGTTGGCGACAGGCGGGAGGTTGAAGTACAGGTTCAATTGTACGGCTTGGCATTCACCTCGTCCCTGCCGAGCTACACTGACAGACAGCTACAGCATTCTCCTCCGCCCTCGTCACCCTCTTCCTCTGCGCCGCCGGCAGCTGGGCGCTCGGCCCCAACTTCCAGCTCTGGACCTTCATCAACACCCACTACGTCCAGATCCTCACCACCAACGTCCTCATCGCCTACTTCCTCTCCACCTACACCTACCTCCGCTCCTTCTCCGTCAAGCGCGGCAACACTTCCCACCGCGAACTCGCGGCCGGCGGCCACACCGGCAACATCATCTACGACTTCTTCATCGGCCGCGAACTCAACCCGCGCGTCACCGTCCCCTACCTTGGCGAGATCGACATCAAAGCCTTCATGGAGCTGCGCCCGGGAATGCTCGGCTGGATCCTCCTGAACCTCGCCTACACGGCCAAGCAGTACAAATCTTACGGCTACATCACCGATTCCATGCTCATCGTCAACTTCACCCAAACCCTCTACGTCCTCGACGCGCTGTACATGGAGTCCGCCATCCTGACCACCATGGATCTGACCCGCGACGGCTTCGGCTTCATGCTGGCCTTCGGCGACCTCGCCTGGCTGCCCTTCACTTACAGCCTGCAGGCCCGCTATCTCTCCGTCCACCCCGTGATCTTGGGTCCGTGGTATGCGCTCGCGATCCTGGGGATGGGTCTAGGCGGGTATATCATCTTCCGCGGCAGCAACAGCCAGAAGAACGCTTTCCGCACGAACCCCGATGACCCTTCGGTCGCGCATCTCGAGTACATCCAGACTGCCTCGGGCGCCAAACTTCTGACATCGGGTTGGTGGGGTCGGGCTAGACATATCAACTACCTAGGCGACTGGCTCCTCTCCTGGTCCTACTGCCTGCCGACTCTGTTCTCGGGCTACCGACTCACAAATTCCATCCTCACGCCCGGCAGTCGCCTAGTGACTACTGATGGGATGGCGGGGTGGGCCATACCAGTCACTTACTTCTACCTGCTCTACTTCGCCGTCTTGCTGGTGCATCGCGAGCGCAGGGACGAGGAGAAGTGTCGGCGGAAGTATGGGCGGGATTGGGAGAAGTATGTGGCGAAGGTGCCTTATCGGATTATTCCGGGGGTGTACTAGTGTTATTGAGGGAAAGGTGAGGGTAGTGGGTTGATTGGGAAGGATTCGACAGGTCAAGGGGACAGGAAATGATTCAACAGGTTAAAAAGGGATACGGCATAGGCATAGGAAAAAAGAGCTGTGTTGCTGTGTACAGATACGGCAGGTGGAACCTCGGGTAAGGAGGATGGCGCGATGGTGACCCCGGCTTTGAAATGTGCCGAAGCTAGTGTGTTGATAAACCTTCCAGACGAAACCTCGAGATTGATGTCGTTGGATACATGTACTGTGCCATCTGACGTTACACAGCAGACCGAAGCATTTCATCGTCTTCTTGATCGCCTCGGGCACTTCGCTTCGCATCCCACATTGCTCAGAAAACGCTAGACGTGCAAGCGAACAACCGACCGATCGAGAGGGGCAGCTCTACCGTTCTCAAATACACGTCTTGACGCAACAGCAAGAACCCAAACCATTTGTCCCACCCCAAACATGTCCACCCTACCCCACCTCCTCAACTACAACCCCCCCGTCCCCAACCTCCCCTTCTTCACCCCCCTCCACTCCCTCCCCCCGGGCTCCGCCACCAACTCTCAACCCCCCCACAAAATCCCCACCCTCTTCCACCCCCTCCCCCTCCGCGGCGGCACCACAATCCTCAAAAACCGCATCCTCGTCGCCCCCATGTGCCAATACAGCACCGCCTCCTCCGGCCCCGCCATCGGCAACCTCACCCCCTGGCACCTCGCCACGCTGGGCCATTACGCCATCAAAGGCGCCGCTTTGGTATTCATCGAAGCCACGGCCGTCCAAGCCAACGGGCGCATCTCCCCCAATTGCCCCGGTTTATGGCGGGACGAGCAAATCGAGGGCGTCCGGGCCGTGGCAGAGCTGTGTCGTTCGCAGAGCGCGCTGTGTGGGATTCAGCTCGCGCATGCGGGGCGGAAGGGGAGTACGTGTGCGCCTTTTGTTGCTGCGCGGGCGGGGAAGGGGAGTTCGGTGAGGGCCGGGGTGGATGTGGGGGGGTGGCCAGGGGAGGTGGTGGGGCCTAGTTGGGGGGAGAACCAGGCGTGGGATGGTGAGGGAGGGGCAGGGGGGTATTGGGCGCCGAGGGAGTTGACGGGGGAGGAGATCGAGGGGATGGTGGGGGAGTGGGCGGCGAGTGCGAGGCGGGCGGTGGAGGCTGGGTTGGATGTTATTGAGGTGCATGGGGCGGTGAGTTTTTTTCTTCTTCTTCTTGGTTTGACCTGCTGTGTTCTCTTCCCGCTACTAACCCCGGAGACCGTTCTTGTTTCATCGCTGATGTTTGATTTTGGTTGGGTAAGCATGGCTACCTGATCCACCAATTCCTATCCCCCGTCACCAACCACCGCACCGACGCCTACGGCGGCTCCTTCCCCAATCGCGCACGTTTACTCCTGGACATCCTCCGCGCCATCCGCGCCGTCATCCCGGCCAGCATGCCCCTCTTCCTCCGCCTCAGCGCCACCGAATGGCTCGAGGAGACCGACATCGGCCGCCATCACGGCTCCTGGACCGTCGAGGACACGATCGCGCTGGCGAAGCTCGCGAGCGATTTGGGCGTGGACTTGCTGGATGTGAGTTCGGGGGGCAACCATCCGAGCCAGCGGATTAACATGTTTGAGTCGAAGGATTATCAGACGAGGATTGCGGGGAGGATACGAAGGGAGTTGAGGGCGGCGGGGAAGGGGATGTTGGTTGGGGCTGTGGGGTTGATTACGGAGGCGGAGCAGGCTAGGGGCATTGTTGAGGCCGTGGGTGAGGCTGAGGGGGAGGGGAGGGAGGGTGGTAAGCTTGCTGATGCTGCGGCAGAGGATGGGAGCCGGGAGGAGGCGAGTCTCGACCAGGAAGCCCACGCCGCCGTGCAGATGACTGACGCCCAAGGGGGTCACGAGCCCATGGCTGATGTCATCCTCGTCGCGCGGCAGTTTCTGCGCGAACCGGAGTGGGTGTTGAAAGTCGCCTGGCAGTTGGGCGTGGATGTCGTGTGGCCGTCGCAGTTCAATCGCGTGCGCTTCCCGCCGAAGCTGTAGTTGAGAGGTGAGGTGGATAGAGCTAGAGTAGATGTATAGCGGAGTATGTCCATTCATTTACATAACCCGTCCCGATCCACTTCTCCCAGAGACAGATGCTATGCACCCAGAAGCCGCAAAAAACTGTACAGTACCATGACCCATAAAGGAGGCCGAACCGACCACTTGCTCCGCACACATGCACCCTGCAGCCTACCCATACATAGTCCCCAAACACCACAACTAACTTCAGTCTATTCTTCCCTACCTCCGCCACTCCCTCGCCATATCCTCCAGCGCCCTATATATCGTCGGCGCGGGCTCCTCCGTTCCCCTTCCCAACCCAGGCAGCAATGTCGCACCTCCACCACCCTCACCCGGCTCCGGTCCATTCGGCCCCGGCGTCGTAGGCTTCGGCGCCCCACCCATCGGCCCATCCCCACCAATTGCGGGCTGCCCCGGGCCAAAATATTTACTGAAATCGTTCCTGTCCTCCCACGGCCTGGGTCCCAACAGCCGAATCATATCATCCCGGCCCAGCACCTCCTTCGCGAGAAGCTCCTCAGCAACCAGCGCCATCTCCTTCTTCTTCTCCATCAACAACTGCCTGCACTGGGTATACGCCTCATCCACGATCCGCCTCACCTCCCCATCGATCGCCTGCGCCGTCTGCTCCGAGAATGGCTTCTGGAACTGCGCGTCCGAGCTCTCGCTGCTGTTGGGGTAGTACACGTACCCGATCTTCTGGCTCATGCCCCACTTCGTCACCATGCGCGTCGCCATACTCGTCACTTTGTTGAAATCGTCGCTCGCGCCCGTCGTGACCGAGTCGAAGTGCAGCTCCTCGCTCACGCGCCCGCCGAGCGTCATGGCCATGCGATCCATCATCTGCCGCATGTTCATGAGGACCATGTCCGTTCCGCCGCCGGGAAGGTACTGAGCATAGCCTAGAGCTCCCGAGCCGCGCGGGATGATGGAGACTTTGAGCAAGGGGTCGGCATACTGGAAGTACCAGCCGCAGATGGCGTGCCCGGCTTCGTGGTACGCGACCGTCTTCCTCTCTTCGGGCGACAACACCAGACTTCGTCGTTCCAGACCACCGATGACGCGCTCAATGGCTTTCTCAAAGTCGGCCAGTTTGACCGAATCGGCATTGCTGCGCGCGGCGACGAGCGCGGCTTCGTTGACCACATTAGCAATGTCGGCACCGGAGAAGCCAGGAGTGAGCGCCGCCACGCGGCCCTTGAGGTGCTCGAGATCCTCATGCGTGACGATCTTCTTGAGATGAACGCCGAAGATCTGCCTTCGGCCTTCCATGGTCGGCGGGTCGATGGTGATATGTCGGTCAAACCGTCCCGGTCGCATGAGAGCCTTGTCCAGTACGTCTGCACGGTTGGTGCCAGCAAGTACGACGACTTGCTCGGAAGTGTTGAAGCCATCCATCTCCGTTAGGATCTGGTTTAGCGTACTCTCCCTCTCGTCATTGCCGCCGCCAAACGACTGCTTCGCTCGGCTTTTGCCGATGGCGTCGATTTCATCGATAAAGATGATGCATGGCGTGTTTTTTCTCGCATTGGCGAATAGATCCCGTACTCTGCTGGGCCCAACACCGACGAACATCTCGACAAATTCAGAACCTGACACGGAGAAGAATGGCACGCCGGACTCTCCCGCCGTAGCCTTGGCGAGCAGCGTCTTACCGGTACCAGGGGGTCCAGATAGGATAGCGCCCCGAGGAATCTTGGCGCCAAGTTTCTGAAACATATCCGGCTTCTTGAGGAAGGAGACGAACTCCATGATCTCCAGCTTCGCTTCGTCCATACCAGCCACATCCGAGAACTTGACCTTGATGTCCGTTTCCTGATTGAATTTCTTCGCTCGGCTGCGGCCCATGCCGAAAATGCCTCCTTGACCGCCGCCTGCTCCACTGGCGGCGCGTCGTGACAAGTAGAAGATGGCGCCAATGAAGAGTAATGTCGGACCGAAAGCGAAGATGGTGTTGAGCCAGCTGCCTTCTTCGTGGTACGATATAGGGATCCGCTCAGATGCAGGAATAGCAAGCTGGTTCTGTGCGTCCTCAACCCGTCGCTCGAAAGCTTCCACTGAGCCGATGGAGAAGTAATAGTAGAAACCGGGCTGCGCGGCCGGGCTGTCCGGGTACATGCTGGCTACGCTGTCGCGGTGGAGGTACACTCGCACGCGGTTGGCGTTGATGACAACCATCTTCTCGACCAGGCCCTTGTCGAGGAAAGTGTTGCGGAATTCTTGCCATGTAATTTCTCGGCTGTTCTCAGTGGGCACGACTAGTCGGTAGAGTAGATAGGCGACGAACGCGGTAAGGAGGAAGTTGGAGAGGTCGAATTTGATCTCCGTCACGTTTGAGAACAGATCCTCTTTTTTCGCGCCTTTCTTCCCATCCTTGCCCTTCCCCTCCGTGCCTGGACCCGGATCTGCCGTAGACTGCTGCTTTGGCTGCTCACTTTCCGTCTCCTTCATCTTTTCGTTCACTGTGCTCTCCGCCGTCTGCCGCGCCATCTGCGTAGTGAGTCGCCACAGCTTCGCCGCTCGCGCAGGCGACATGCCCTCCTCTGCACACTCCTTGATCGTGTCTCGCAGCTCCTGCGGCATGCCTTCTTTCTTGACTCGCAGCAGCGCCTTGTCGATATCCTCAGCCATGGAGGAGGGCATACCCTTCTTCACCAGCACAAACACATCTTCGAGCTGCTTCTCCTCCTGGACTGTGAGTTTGCTGTGGCCAGGCAGTGGCGAGTCATCGTCGGGTTTCTTTCCGGGTGGCTGCGGCGGACCTGATGACATGGACGACTGTTGGCTGTACAGGTGCTCCATGCCTTTGGCGGAACCGGCGGGTGTCTTTTCGCTTTGCTTGCCATCTTGCTCCGGCTGTGTGGCGTACTGCCGACTGCGTGCGTATGCGTATAGTGGACGTGGGAGACTGGCAGGTCGCCGCGCAAGACACTGTGATAGGCGGGCCGCTTCCACGAGCTGGCGTGATGAGCGGGCGATGTTCTGCGGACCGCGGAGGAGGGAGGCCATGGTGGTGGTGGTGGAAGAGTGGTCGGAGGAGAGGGGGGGGTGGAAGAGCAGCAGCACCAAGCGTGTGAGAGTGAGGGTGTGATCAGTCTCGTGGCGGCGAGAAACGCGGTTGTATGATGCGCATCGGAGAGATGCTCTCGGTTCCTCCGCCTCCGTGCTGCCTGAGGCCCCTGTTCTGACTCACTGCAGCCAATACCACCCTTCCCTTTAGCATACCTTACTTACAGAAGCCCTCCTCTCGCCACATACTTCCTTGATGGGCAGGCACGCAGGTTTGAAGACGAGCACATTGCGTGCGCCGCGTACACCATTTCGTGCCTGCCCGATTTGGCCGCCTCCAAGGAAGCCGTGCAGGACTGTAGCATGGTGCTCCCGCATCAGAGTCTACGAAAGTATAGTGAAGAGAGCTTCCAAAAGGCATACCCCTCGCTGCGCGATCATGTTGCGTAGCTGCACACGTTCGGACATCACTGTCATGTTCGGCGCTCGGAACTGGAAGGATTCACGGCCAACGAGCTGCCTCTTTCGACCATCTGAGAAGCGGAGCACCTTCTCTCACAAGGCAAAGACAATGATAACCGTATAGCGCTATCCACCTTGTCCTCTATAAAACCTAGAAATAATCGTTCATATCACTCTCGGTGCCGCCTCCACTGATGGTAGAAGGGAATTCCACATTGTGACCTCTTGACGAAACTGACACTGCTTAGCTAAGGACAGCCTCCACCGCAGCAGCTTGTATTGATCCACGATGGAGAAGACATTGGCTTTCGGGACTCACCCACCAACCCTTCCTCTTCAGTCGCTTCCAAAGCGCGGTTGTACCGGCAGAGTGTTAGTTGCCGCTGTATGCGCCGCAGCCATCCTCGGGCGGTTGAGTACTGGTAGCTGGTTTGCCTTCAGTGTTCCCTCTGGTCGACTCACCGAACACAATGGCTCCCTTGCCGCAGAGGTCGGCTGGGACTCCTTCTGGGGCGCCTTGCCTAGCAGACCGCATCTGGAATACACGCCTTGTTTCGAGGATACACCCTTAGGCGGACCCTTCCAGTGTGCGCGACTGGAGCTACCGATGGACTACTGGAATGTGACAACAGGCGCTACTGTCAGTCTGGCGGTAATTCGCAGTCCTGCCATTGTACCCGTAACCGACCCTCGGTATGGTGGAGTGATCTGTACGTCCTTCCAAGACTTGCTAGTGCTACATATGCTGATGCTGTCAAGTATTCAACCCGGGAGGGCCCGGCGGGTCTGGCGTGGGCTTTCTACTCGGCAACAGCAAAGGAGTTCGCAAAACCCTCGATGTGGAGGACCAGAAGCACTATGATCTCCTCAGCTTCGATCCACGAGGTACGAGACCAAAGGACTTGTCTGCCCGCGATGACGGGGCTGATCTTAGCTTACTGCTGCCCAGGTGTCGGCCAATCAACCCCACCGGTAGGCTGTATCAAGAACCCGGCCCTCGACCACGCCTGGCTGCTCCGTGTTATGGAAGAAGGCGTGTTTGAGGCCTCGGATGCCGCAATGGGGCGACTCTGGTCCATGTCCATTGCGCGATCTGGGAGCTGCTCTCTGCCTCTCCCCGACGGCGAGCCTGATATCCGGAAGTACGTCACCACGGCTTCTGTCGCGCGCGATATGCTGGAGATCGTGGAGCGGCATGGCGAGTGGCGAGAGGCGGAAGCCAGGCGCTTGCTCGGCACTGCGGCCAGTATCCCACCGACCCTATTGTATAAGCCATCTGGGGAGAAAATCCAGTACTGGGGCTTCAGCTACGGAACTTTTCTAGGCAACACTTTCGCGGCAATGTTCCCGGATAGAGTGGGCAGACTGGTAGTCGATGGCGTCGTGAGTGAATGCATCTACCAACTTGACCGTGAGAACAAACTGACCCAAGTCCAACGTTGCCAGGTCGACGCCTACAACTACAAGAAAGCCCTCTGGAGCGACAACCTCCTCGACACCGAGAAGGATCTGCAAGGCCTCTACTACCACTGTGCTCGAGCGGGCTACCCTGCATGCGCCCTGGCGAACGAAACTGGTGTTACTACAGCCGAAGGCGTCAAGGATAGGGTTCTCAACATCACGTACAGTCTATACCATAACCCGCTACCTGTGATCTCGCCCAGTCCGGAGGTGATCACCTATAGCGATGTTAAGAACATCATCTTTGCTGGTAAGAGGTCATGAGCAGATGAATCGATGGCGGTGAAAGCTGAC